>BJKM01001061.1:0-69564 GCA_015082035.1 Chaenogobius annularis | reverse complement strand
CCCCTCTCTCCCGTCATATCTCCCTCTCATTCCTTCTCTCTCGATACTCCCCTTTCGATAGCCCCCCCATCTACTCAACCTCTCCAGATCCCCCAACCGCCTCCTCCCTCTCCCGAATCTGCACGCCCGCGGCGCATTCTCTATGCTAATCAGGTACTCAGGACCTCCTATTGTGAGCGAAAGTCAGTGTACAATAGGACTGTACTATGGGCACCATACTCAGGCCCCCTGTTCCATGTCAGTTTCAACTGAAACCAATAACTCCCTTTATACGGAGGTCCCCGCTCCTGTGGGCGGCTTACACACGCAAGGAGTGACCTTCTAAACCTAAATTCCCCCCCTTTTTCCCCCCTTTCCCGACCCGATTCACAGCCCATTTGCAGAATAAAGACTCTTGGACGAGAGTTCCGAAACGTCCACGATTCCAGATGAACGAAATCTACTCACCGCCTCCCTGGTCCGGATGTAACAGAACATGTGCGATGGAACAGGACTAAACTTGAAAATGAAACCAAAGACACAGGGAGGAAGTTTAAAGCCTCTACGGGCGTAACATTACCATACACTGTCCCAGAAAGCTGCCCCGGTGGAAGACGCGGAAACGACACCTGGAAACCCCAGAGCAGCGCCGCCCGTGGCAGACGGCGAGAGAACCGACACCTGGAACCCCAGCAGCGCCGCCCCCGTGGAGACGCGGAGAACGACACCTTGGATGCCCCAGAGAACCGCCCCCCCTGTGGAGACCTCCGCTCTGAGAACGACACCAATGGAACCCGCAGAGCAGACGCCGCCCCGCGGTGGTAGATGCAGAGAACGTGAACACCTCGGACCCCGAGCAGCGCCTGCCCTCCTGGTGGAGACGCGGAAACACACCAAGTCCCAGTAGCTAGCGTCGCCCCCAGTGGAGACGGCGGAGAACGACACCAGGAGCCCCAGGATCATCAGCGTCGCCCCCGGTGGAGACGCAGAGAACGACACCTGGAGCCCCAGATCAGCGTCGCCCCCAGTGGAGATGCGGAGAACGACACTAGGAGCCCCAGAGCAGCGCTGCCCCCGGTGGAGACGCAGAGAACAACACCTGGAGCCCCAGATCAGCGTCGCCCCCAGTGGAGATGCGGAGAACGACACCAGGAGCCCCAGAGCAGCGTCGCCCCCAGTGGTGACGCGGAGAACGACACCAAGCGCAGCCATTATGCCACATTATGTTCACATCTCCAAAGTACCTCTTAAATGTGATCTTTTCAAACGTCGGTCCAAGTTTGTGTCCAAAGTACGGCTGATGACAGGTTCGATAATCGATTAGTTATAATAATATAACTGTGGTTGTATTCTGATCATTGTAATGTTTCTCTGGACTAAACACAAACGAAAAGAGAGTTTAGAACAAAGACAGTTTTTAAATCAAGATGTCCAAAAACAAGCAACTATTTTGGATTTTTATCAATTATACAACTTTATTCCTAAATATTCTCTCTCTAGAAGCTTCAGTCACAGATTTCTACCTTTATTTAGTTAAAAATGAACTAAAAAAGTCTCAATAGAAATGGCTGTTTGTCGGTCGAACACTAAAGCAATGGTTCGTTGCAGCTCCAGCCGACTCTCACACTGTATTTATCCAAACGCACCACATAAAGGAGGCTGGGAGGGCATCTGACACACATCTAAAGCACTGTCTGATGACTTCCTATTGAAATATTAATAGATATAAAGATATGTAATGTTCCATCAGTGAGTTTCCTGCATCAACATTCAAACACACAATAAATAACAGAATAAAGAATGAACTGGCAGGAGACAGAACCGTCCTTTTGTATTGATTTGACAATATTATTTTCATTTTATAATCCCGAAATGACAATACAAAAACGATGCATGATCAATCGTAGTTTGATTAGACATTAGGCCGGGACAATGTAAACGTCACATTTAAATGAAGCTTTAACATAAATATATCGCAATGTTTCATGTTAAAACTCGTTGTTATAGAGCTGCAATTAACGATTACTTTAATGTTCGACAGTCAAACGGTTATTTCCATTGTACATTGACATGATTTTATAAATTTTTAACCAAATAAAAGTTGTAACTACATGGAGAATATTTACGAATAAAGTGAATTATTCCATTGAATTGATTTAATAATGCCACTGTCTTTGTAATAAAAGGTCTGTTTGATGAGTTTAGTCCAGACCAACATCACAATTACCATTTTTTTATAGTCACAACTAGTCACGATTAGTCAATCAATGTTGCAGTCCTGGTTAGTGTACACGTTACATGCCTTTTTTGTTTGTTTAAAAGTGAATACAATCGTAAAAGTCTTTATTATAACTTAATGGTCAAAGCCGAATTACATAACACAAATACACATTTCGTTTAAATGAGAGTAAAACCGTAAGGCACAAAAAGTTGTCTGTAATTATGTAACTTAATATTATATTTCTGTTATTTTCAACGCAGTTCCATCTGCCTGACGTATCACGGTCCTTTCTGTCGCAAAGATAAACACTTCACGACAGCCGTATTCTGTTCTGCCCCGCGAACTACACGTGAAAACATCCGCCACATTCAAACTGCGGGAAGTCTTCTTTTATCTGAACTTGACCCGTTTCATTTCACTTTTACCGCGTGTTTCCGTGTGTTTCCGTGTGTTTCCGTACGTAACCGTGTGTTTCCGTACGTAACCGTGTGTTTCCGTACGTAACCGTGTGTTTCCGTACGTAAGCCACGCCACTCTCCCCCGGTTCTCTCGGTTCTTCCCGGTCCTCCCGCGGCCATGGTGCTGTACTTGATCGGTCTGGGGCTCGGGGACGCCCAGGACATCACGGTGAAAGGCCTGGCGGCGGTGAAGCGCTGCTCCCGGGTTTATCTGGAGGTTTACACGTCCATCCTCACCGTGGGCAAAGACAGACTGGTGAGAGCCGGGGCTAAACTGGGACTAAACCAGGTCTAAAACCGGGTGTAAAACCGGGACTAAACCGGGTCTAAACCAGGACTAAACCAGGTCTAAACTGGGACTTAAACCAGGACTAAACCAGGTCTAAACCAGGTAAACAAACTGGGTTTGGTAAAGCGTGACACTGTTTTGTCTTTCTCGTTCAGGAGGAGTTTTACGGTAAAGAGCTGATCCTGGCTGACCGGGACCTGGTGGAGCAGGGGTCCGAGGAGATCCTCAGGGACGCAGACACCACAGACGTGGCCTTCTTAGTGGTGGGGGACCCTTTTGGGTGAGTCCACGCTGGGGCCGGGACGGGTGCTGGGACTTTAATGGTCAAAGTCAAACATTTTGTGTAGATGAGAATAAAAACGTCGGACATTATGTAAATATGTTCATCTACAGTTTCTCTGCTGTTTTCATGTGGAAAGTTTCTGTGGAATGAAATGATTGAACACTCTTTCTTTTGGAGAAGAAAATTAGACTCCTGCCGCGGCCTGCCCCGTCACTGTCTGCCCTTCATCACGAGTCTCGGGACAATCTGGAAATGTCCCGACGGCAGCTTTAGTGGGGTTCAGCTCCGACTGTGAATTTGAATGTTGAGAAAAAATGTACATAATACGATTTCTGTCTCATCTCACAGAGCAACGACTCACAGCGACCTGGCGCTGAGAGCAGTGCATGCTGGGATACCGTACAAAGTCATCCACAACGCCTCCATCATGAACGCCATCGGCTCCTGTGGACTTCAGGTAAAAGACGTGCACGACCAGTGTCTTTCTCCAAATGTACGATCGCATTCAAAACATGAGGCGGGGCAGATTTGTGCTGCTTAAAAGAGCTTTTAATGCAGTTTGAGCTCTGCTAAATGTGGACGCTCCACCAGCTTCACCTGCTCCACCAGCTTCACCAGCTTCACCTGCTCCACCAGCTTCACCTGCTCCACCAGCTTCACCTGCTCCACCAGCTTCACCTGCTCCACCAGCTTCACCTGCTCCACCTCCACCAGCTCCGCCAGCCCCACCAGCTCCACCTACTCCACAAGCTCCAGCAGCTCCCACCTTCACCCTGCTCCACCAGCCCCACCTGCTGTTCCACCAGCTCCACCTGCTCCACGCTTGCCTCCACCTTTACTACAGGACTGCACTTTTACCTTGACCGAGGAGCAGGATGTTCAACTTAAGCGGACTGTGACTGGATGTGTAATCGGGCGCGATATCCACTCGGAGTTTGCCGATTAAACGACCGGAACCAGGACACAGAACCTGAGTGCGCAGCGGGTGGGTCATTTCAGAGCGGTCAAAAGCTCTCTTACGTTTACCAACATTCATTTTGGCACATAAAAACGGTCAGATTCCTCCGTGTTGGAAAGAAACCATCATGTTTTCAATACCTCGAGAAGGACCGACTTGACTGTGCCTCGTATAGACCGAACTCAACTGACTTGTACTTGGAACCATTGGCCCAACATGTCAAAAACAATCAATGGTTGGGACAATCGATGAGAATGGAGTATACAATTGCGTGCTGCCAACGGTGGTGGAGCGGTTTAAGGCAGCTGCACATATGCCAGACTCCACGTGCAGCCGTCCCAATGACATGTCATTTCCTTCACAATGTACGCTCTCTCAGCGCACTACCTCGTGGTCGACTCGCCTGTCCGTGAATCTTTCCGTCGTAGTTCTTGCTAAAATATATCAATAATTTAAAGATTACGGACATCGACGCGAACCACTTCACCGGGAGAAACGTCTGTGTTTACGTCTCTGTTACGGCCACACCCGTGCTTGGGATGCGTTAGTCTTGTTGGACAATATGTATCTCCATTTCTTTTGAATATCTTTGTGCTGCCTGGTTTTTCAGTCTCTATTTATTATAACAATTTAAAAAGTGGGAAGTGGAAAAAAAAGTTATATTCGTTCCCAAAAAATATGCACATGATAAAGGTTAAGATCCCTAAACATAGCTTTTTCCATCCATACATATTTTTTTGAAACATATAGTAACTTTTATGACCGGCCTCGCATCATTCCCCTCGTGAATGAATTAAGGAGGATCAGAGGCGCTAGTTAGCATTATTAGCATTATTAGCATGTGTAGCTCCGGGACATTGACTGAATAATGATTATGTTAAACACACTGTGGACTCGGGGCTGGAGTCCATCTGCCTCTGGGACGTTTCCTTTCCGCAGAGCGACAGTGAACGCACCGCGACAGTGAACGCACCGCCGCACTCGGAGCTCATCAATAACCGTGTCAGAGCACAGCCAATCACAGCACAGCGCTCGCAGCTCATTAGCATAAGCACACACAGGGATGCAGTTAGTATGCTAATGAGGGGGGCGGGGCATGCAAATGAGAGCCCACTGGGAGCTGTAAGAACCAGCATGCACTGCTCCAGGTGACGCCCCTCCCCCAAAAAACAAACGTGGAATTAGAGCTCATTTTGGACACAATTTAAATTTGTCTGACAAATTTTGAGGTTTGATTTCTTATTTATGTTTTGAATCCACATTTCCTTCACATTTTTGGCGCGTTTGGCAGAAAAAGGCTTTTCGCTCGTCACTTTTAACAATGTCGCGTGTCGTTAAGTGCGTATATTCAGCACATCCGTAACATTTTAAAACTGTCGTGTCATAACTTTTAATCATTCTCGTTAATCGCAATTAATACGTTATTACGTCAGTCCAACAGAAACGAAACTTCTTTAAACGTATGAATTATGAACGTATTACTTATCAGACAAATGTTGAAATGTCTGTCAAATTATTCACAAAAATGCAGAAATATCCCCTTTTTACTCTTTATTTGAATGACGTAACACTTTTATTTTTGTTTTTAATCCGCTCTTTTGGTTGCATTTATTTAAACCAAAAGAATAAATAAATGTTCATATTTTCAAACCAACATTCAAATATATTAAAATGTATTCCGATTATCATGGCCGATGAACGATAATTCACCTGACAGTCTAAAAATGTAATGGATATTAATAATTAGAATTCAAATTTGATGAATGAAGTGAAAAGCACAACGACCTGGAAGAGAACAGCAGGATCAGCAGCTCTTGAACAATCTGGGGGTCTTCAGTCTGCGATTATCACGAAATGTACCACAAACAATCATTGTCCACTCTTTTTAGTTTGATAATGGCCTGTTTATCTATTCGTTTTCACTGTTATAAGTTCATTAACATGCTACCAGCAGACAGGGGGCGCCGCACTGTGGTCCCCAACAGAGCCGATTATGACGCCAGCGTCCACCGCCGCCTCGAAGGACGCGACCGCATACGAACGTCTGAGCGGGAGCTTCAGATAGAAGTACAAAGGAACCAGCACACTGACCAGTACCTGCTCTTTGGATCTACAACCACTCACGACAGCGCCACCTGGAGGAGATCAGGAACATTACAACACAGAGCACAGGAGGTGCCCCACCAGCTCAGAGGGCAAGAGGAAAAGAGGAAACACGTCCGGAATGCTCTCTCAGCCTGTGGAGACCCGACTTGGGCTCTGAACAAAGTGAAGAGAACCAAAAGCAGGAAAAAGGGACAAAAGGGAAACAGAACCAAGAAGAAAGGGTGTCTCTGTCCCTCATGTCTCTGCCCTTATGTTCTATCCGTATGTCTCTGTTCCGTATGTCTGTCCCGTATGTCTCTGTCCGTATGTCTCTGTCCGTATGTTCTATCCCGTATTGTGTCTATCCTTATGTCTCTGTCCCTTATGTCTCTATCCTCTTATGTCTCTGTCCGGTATGTCCCTGTCCCTAATGTGTCTGTCCTTATGTCTCTGTCTTATGTGTCTGTCCCTTTAATGGTTCTTGTCCGTATGTTCTATCCGTATGTGTCTGTCCTTAAAATGTCCTATCCTCTTTTATGTCTCTGTCTCTTTATGTCTCTGTCCCTCATGTCTCTGTCCTCATAGTCCTCTGTCCCGTATGTCTCTTGTCCGTAGCTGTCGTATGTCTCTGTCCCGTATGTCTCTGTCCGTATGTCTCTACCTATTCGCCGCGTATGTTGTCGCGTATTCTCGTGTCTGTACTTGTCTCTGTTCCCTATGTCTCTATCCTCTTTATGTCTTCCTTTAGTTCACTATGTCTGTCCTATGTCTCTGTCCGTATGTGTCTGTCCGTATGTCGTCTGTCCTTATGTGTCTTTCCTTATGCTCGTTCCAGTATGCTCATCCGTATTTCTTATGTTCTATCCTCTTGATGTTCTGCCTATGTCCATCCTTATGTCCTGCTAGTCTCACGATGTCCAAGTCTGTTTATTTCAAACAGGACACGTTGAAGACAAAACCTGGTTCCTCCTAAGGAAGAAACGCAACACAAAAACAGAGCAATGTGTGTATTTGTCCAATGCAGTGAAGAAAGTGGTACAGAGCGGCCCATAGTGAGACTAAACAGCCACTGCAACAAGAGGCTTTTATGAGCACAGAAGAACCTCGAGTTTAGGACCCAGAGGCGTGGCGTCTTCATCTAAAAGCCACAAACACTCGATTGAAGACGTGAGGAGAAGGTTCTGAGCAGGAGGAGAATGGTTGTTCTACAGTGTCCAGGAACTAAACCCAGTTACATCATCACTTGCACTCCAATCAAACGTGTTAATCCAGTTCATTGATTAGTTGAACGTCTTTGGTATTGTACCTTTTTGTGTTGGCTGGATTCAGGCTCTAGAACCTTTCTCTATTTGATCCTTTGTGGTTTCTGTCCGTCTCAGCTCTAATAACTTCGGGGAGACGGTTTTCTTTGTGTTTTGGACCGAGACGTGGAAACAGAAAGTTACTCTCGACAAATCTGCAAAAACCGAGCCATGGGCTGCACACGGCTCTGGCTGCTGGGGTGAGTCGGATGCCCTCACCCCTCCTCTGCTTGTCGAGATATGTGTGATGTGTATTCTGTAATGGTGACGGTGATTGGCGACGGCACATCACTACAAGGATGTGTGTGCAGAAGGCGTCTGATACACTCTTGCAGCTGAAAGGACATGGAGAGTCCAGAGTTTAGCTGGTCACGCGTTACTCAAACACCAAAGGGAAATAAACTTTCAGATGCGGTTGGAAACTCAAAGTGAGTCGTTTAAGAAATTCTGAAGTTTCTTCTCTAATCTGATTTATGAAGTTCGATAAAACAGAGTGTGTAACTGTTAATCATTAAACCCAGAGCACAGGGCGAAGGTCTGAAGACCTAAGAGTTGAGCAGTCTGCAAGCAGGCGTGCACAAGAGGACACAGAGCTGTGAGTCTTGGGACTTGAGTTGAAATGGAGCAGATCTCATGCAGTGGAGGACTTCCTGACCTGTTCGCTGTGTGTCTGGAGACTTTCAAGAGCCAGTGTCTCTGGGCTTGTATACCACAAGCTTCTGCTCCATGTCTGCCACGACTCTGGGATCAAGAACAGAAACAAGAACTGCCCGCCGTGTGTCGCAAGGAATCATCTAAAGACTTTTGCAAGATGGAACTTTGCTCTGAAACAACTGAGTCTCTCCTTTCACAGAAGGAGCCTGCTCCAGCAGGAGAGAGGGAGAAGATCTGCCAGCTCACACCAGAGCAGAGCCCTCTGTTCTGGTCCTGGACGAGTGTGCCGCCTCTGTGTCCTGCGTGTGATTCTCTCTTCATCTTGGACAAAGGTGGTCTCTGTGGACTCAGCGATGAGTGAACTGTAAGGAGCAGCTCCGCCCAGCTCTCAGCTTTGGCCAGAGGAGAGAGGCAGGCTCAAGCCTTAAGCGACAGTCATGAGGAATATAAACCTTCAACGCGCAGCACAGGTGAAAGGAATGTGAGCGACAGGATCAGGGGCGGAAGTTGAGCGGATGACCGGTTCCTCCAGCAGGAGGAGGAGTCTGGTGGCTCAGAGCGCTGAGAGACGGAGGCAGAGCAGACAGGCCCGAGACCATAGAACAAGCTGCAGAAGATCAGGGGAGGAACTGTCACGCTGGAAGCAGAACATCTCACTGGTGGAGCGAGCAGCTGAAGGAGAGCATGGACTTTATCAGAGAGGTCAGACACACGCCACAAGGACCAGAGACTCTGCTCTCACAGCCGCGGCCAGAGCTGGGACCAGGACTCCTGATAAACGGCCAAGTCTGGGCAACATGGGTCTTCAAGGCCTGGGCAAGATGAGGGCTGGTCCACACAGTCGGGTCCTTCTGGACCTGCAAACACTGCAACAGAGACTGTCTATCTGTCTGAGGATCTGAGGGAGTGGAGACAAGGAGACACTGAAACAACAGGTCCTTAAATCAGAGGATTCATAAATAGTGCCAGTGTCCTGGCTGTGAGGGCTTCAGCTCCGGTACACATGGGAGCGTGGAGGTGGGGGGACCGTCCGAGATGACCATTGGTGTGCAAAGAGTCTGTGGACAGGAAGAGAGTGATAAGAGCTACCTCCAGAAATGGACTCTGGTGTTTAGTCCTTGTACAGAGAAATACATTGATGTCGTTTTAATACTTGACTCTGAAGCGAAGCCTCAGAAGATCAGAGTCCGACTCGGATTATGACAAAGGGAAAGTGTCTTTCTCTGACGCTGAGGACATGTCTCTGATCTGCTCTCATGAAGAAGATTCACAAGAGAAATGTTCCCGTTTTTCTCTGTTGGTGGCGCTGGAGATCGCTAAACCAAAGAGATTAAAATATGTTCATGAAGGATATTAAAATCTTAGTTTTATTTCTTTTAATGTATAAATTATATAAATTTATTTTTAAAAGGCAGGCTAAGGTCTAAACCAGGTCTACGGTCTTAAGGTCTAAACCAGTCTAAGGGGGGCAGGACTCATTAGACCCTTTCAGGGAGGAGCTTTGTGTCACTTTCACTTTTAGAAGACTTATTTGAACGATGAATTTAGTTGTTCTTTTTGATGAATCATTAGATCTTAAGTTTGGACCGTGAAAGACACAAAACGCCGATGTGAACAGCAATTTTGTTTGGTTTGTGCCATCGTCCTCAGTGTGTTGTGAGCCCAAAGTAGAATGATCTGTTCAAAACGCATCTGTTTGAATCTCTGATGTTGTGACTCTTTATTCTTTAGTTCGATGCTTTTGTGTCGCTGGTTTGAAATAAAGATTGATTTATCGATGATTTCATGATTATTTCGGGATTATTGACACAAACAACCGTGAACTCCAATGAATTCACTTTCATTTGATGTCTGGGGCCTGGGGTGCGTGCAGCAGGTTGGACTGGTGGGGCCTGGGCGTGTTGGACCTTGCGGCCTGGGCGGCTGGTGGACTGGTGCCCTGTGCTGGCGGGCAGGTTGCTGGTGCGGCATTGGTGGCGCGGGACGCTGTGGGCCTGGTTTGACGGTGCTGGGGCTGTGGATGGTGATGGTCACTTTGTGTATTGACTGTGTGGAACATGATGATGATGATGATGTGATGTGTGATTTATATGATGATGTGAATAATGCACATGATTTAAATATGACTAACTTTAACTGAGAAACAACCAAACTGGATGGACTTTTCTGCTAAATCCTAAAAAATAAACAAACCATCTTCTGCTCAATACCTTCCTTCATCATGCTTATCTGTCTCATCTTCTGCTCATCTACTCTCTTTGCCTCTTATCTTCTGCCCCATCTGTCATTCTGTCCATCTTTCTGCTCATCTTCTCACTCTGAACTAATGTCTATGTTCTGGCCGCAAGGTTGAGCGCTCCCTTGTTTCTCGGTGACTCTTCATGCAGCCCTGTTCTCCTTGACGCTTCATGGCGCCCCGTCGTTCTCGTTGACCTTCATAGCAGCCCTGTTCTCTGGACCTTCATAGGCCTTTCTCGTACCTCTGCGGCTTGTTTGGACCTTCCATAGGGCGCCTTCGTTCTCGTGACTTCATGCGGCCTTCGTTCTCGGTGACTTCATGACGGCCTCGCTGTGCTTGCATCGCGCTGTCTACTTCATCACCCCTGTCCTTGATATGACACCCCTCGTTTCGGTGAACCTTCAATGCGGCCATCGTCGGTGCTTCATGGAGTCTGTTTGGACCTTCATGCGGCCCATCGTTCTCGTGACCTCATGCGAGCCCCTCGTTCTCGGTGACTTCATGCGCCCCTCGTTCTCGGTGACCTTCATGCGGCCTCGTTTCCGTTGACCCTTCATGCGCCTCGCTGTGTATTTGCCTCGTTCTGGTGACCTTCATGCGCCGCTTGTTTCTCGGTGACCTTCATGGCGCACCCTCGTTCTCTGTGACCTTCTGCAGCCCTCGTTCTCGGTGACCTTCAATGAGCCCTCGTTCTCTTGACCTTTAATGCACCCTTCGTTCTCGGTGACTTCATGGCGGCCTCGTTCTTTGACCTTCATGCGGCCCTCGTTCTCGTGAACGTTCATGCAGCCCCGTGCGTTCTGCCGGTGACGGCTCATGCGAGCCCTCGTTCTCGTTGACCTCTCATTGCGGCCCCTCGTTCTCTTGACCTTCATGGGCTCAGTTCTGTGACTCTTCTCGATCCCTCGCGGTGACCTTCAATTGCGGCCCTCGTTTTCGGATTGACTTCATGCGGCCTCGTTTCTCGGTGACCTTCATGCGGCCTTAACTCGTTCTCGTGACCTTTCATGGGCCTCGTTCTCGGTGACCTTCATCGCGGCCCTCGTTCTCTTGCCTTCATCGCCTCGTTCTCTTGCCTTCATGCGGCCCCTCGTTTCGGTGACTTCATGCGGCCCCGTCGTTCTCGGTGACTTCATGCGGCCTCGTTCTCGTGACTTCATGCGGCCCTCGTTTCGGTGACTTCAATGCGGCCTCGCTTCGGTGACTTCATGCGGCCCTTGTTCACGTGACCTCATGGCCGTGCCCCTCTTCTTGACTTCAATGCGGCCCTCGTTCTCGGTGACGCTTGATGCGGCCCTCGTTCTCGGTGACCATTTTTTTTTTTTCAATGCGGCCTTGTTCTCCGTGACCTCATGGCGG
Source organism: Chaenogobius annularis (assembly GCA_015082035.1). Lineage (NCBI taxonomy): Eukaryota > Metazoa > Chordata > Actinopteri > Gobiiformes > Gobiidae > Chaenogobius > Chaenogobius annularis. Next base: position 57,738 of record BJKM01001061.1, on the reverse strand, counting down.
CCTCTGTTCTCTTGACTTCATGCAGCCGGACTTCATGCGGCACTCGTTCTCGTGACCTTCATGCCGGCCCTCGTTCTCGGTGACCTTCATGCGGCCCTCGTTCTCGGTGACCTTTTCATTGCGGCCCGTCGTTTTTGACCTTCATGGCAGACCTTGTTTTCGGTGACCTTCTGCGGCCCCGTCTCGGTGACCTTCATGCAGCCCCTTGTCTCCGTGACTTCATGGGCCCTCGTTCTCTTGACCTTCATGCGGCCCATCGTTTCGGGTGACCTTCATCGGACCCCTCGTTCTGCGGTGACCTTTCATATTCCACATTTCTGTTCAGATCAGTTTCGACTCCTTTGGATTAACGCGGCTCGTTGCTAGGCGACACATGACAAAGAACACGTGCTGGCTCTTCTCATTCCTGCGGCGTACACTTATTTCGCCAACATGCCTAAAGGAAATTTCGCACACTGTTGGAAGCGAGTTATGATATTTACAAATCTGTTGGCGTTCATACTTGGACATGTTCCTGGGTCGTTCTGCGCTCTTCAAAAGCGACTTCTTCAATACTTTTAGGTTTTATGAATGTTAAATTGTGTTTTTTGCTTCAATTCGGGTTCAGAGCTAAACGTGGGTACAGACGGTGCGCTCTCAGTTGATGAATTGGTGAATGTCTTGCTGACTCGGGTTCGATCCGGTTTGGAATTCTTCTAGATCTTTAGTCGCCTGCTCCTGCTTCCATCGACCAGTGAGTTCTCCCTTTGGGCCGGTCTCGAAGCTGCCGCTCTTTTACTTTCTTAATCGCTTTTATGTGACTTTTAACGATAGTCACTCTCCTACGTCCAACTTTAGGGTTCCTATGGCGTTCCCCACAGGCTCAGTTTTAGGACGCGCTTTTATTTTGTATTTTTTGACTCCATTTGGCAAACTAATCCAATCCTAATGTGCCCATCACTTCCACTACTGATTGCAAATGTACACGGCAGTATGACCCACATGTCCATTCTTCCTCACGATGGGAACGATGCTTCTCGTTTTACTGGCGCTAGCGTTGTGCATGTCGCGTCCCACTCTCTCATCACTGGCACCTATAAGATTCGAGAATCTCTGACCTCTCACCCTTAATGTTCCTCCAGAACCCTTCGTTCTGGGATGGAGCCCTGTTGGTGGTCCCCCAGGACTCAGCGGGTTCGCTAAGGAGACGCCTTTTCTGCTCGTGCCCCCCCGCTGGAACGCTCCCCCCCGTGACATTAGACTGATTCATTGCCTTTTGACTTTTAAGAAACATTTGAAAACATTTCTATTTAAAAAAAAAAGCATTTAACTTTGTGTAATAAAAACGCTATGCAAATAAAGATGTATTAATATTAGATAAAGATTGATCAATTGTGCTGGTTTGGTCCTGGTTTAGTCCTGGTTTAGTCCTGGTTTGGTCCTGTTTTAGTCCCGTTTTAGTCCTGGTCTGTGAGGGTCTGGTCTGGGGTCTCTGGGGACCTGGTTTACGGTCTGGACTCGCCTGGGTCTCTGGGGACCTGGTTTATGGTCTGGACTCGCCTGGGTCTATAGAGGCTCATTTAACGTGACCAGAGAGTGATTGATGGTCCGAGCGCTGCAGAACCAGACGCAGCAGGAGACTGTAAACGCACCACAGCGAGGCCTTCAGGGACAAAGGAAACGAGAGGAAAGACGAGTCCAAACAGAACAATGACATCTATAAAGCCTGATTAAGTTCTGGTTAATCCTGGTTTGGTTCTGGTTCTTAGACGCTATATTGGGGATGGACAATATCCAGACATTTGGAACCAATTTTTTTTACAGACGAATCAGTAAAAATTCAATTCAATTGGGCCAAAAATAAGTCTGTTACTGTCCATTTCTACTTTATCCTGGGCCGACGCATTCTGAGCCTCCCACACCCCAGACACTTCCTCCAGCTCCTCCGGGGGGATCCCGAGGTGTTCCCAGGTACAGAGAGACATGGTCCCGCCGGCGTGCTGCCGAGCCTCGCCCCGGCTGCTTCACACTCGGCCCAAACCGTCCCAGAGCCTGTTGTAGGTCCAGGTTTGATGGAACCATGTGGACAACATCATCTGCAAACAGCAGAGATGAGATCCTGTGGTCCCCAAACCGGACCCCCTCCGGCCCCTGACTGCGCCTAGAAATTCTGTCCGTAAAAACAATGAACAGAACCGGTGACAAAAGGCAGCCCTGAGGAGTCCCACACGCACTGGGAACAGATCTGACTTACTGCAGTGAACACGGCTCCTGCTCCGGTCATACAGGGACCGGACAGCCCTGAGCAAAGGGCCCCGGACCCCGTACTCCCGCAGCACCCCCCGAAGGACACTCCGAGGCACACGGTCGAAAGCCTTCTCCAGATCCACAAAGCACATGTGACTGTGGCAAACTCCTATGAACCCTCAAGCACCCGATGGCGAGTCCAGAGCTGGTCCAGTGTTCCAGACCAGGACCAAAACCACTCTGCTCCTCCTGAGTCCGAGGTTGGACCATCTCCAGTACCTGGAGGAGACCTTACAGAGGAGTGGGAGCCAAGACGGTCCTACAACATCCAGAGACTTGTGGTCCTCCGGGTGGATCTCAGCCACCCCCGGAGCCCTGCCACAGAGGAGCGCCCACGACCTCAGTGACCTCAGCTTGGGAGATGGACCATGTGGAGATGGACCAATGTGGAGATGGACCATGTGGAGATGGACCATGTGTAAGTGTTTCATTCATAATTCCCCTTTGCTCCAGGTCACCTTTGAAACGGGCTCAAAGTGATTCCATGTCTGGATTTTAGTCCGTTGAGATGGAAGTCCTCAAGAAGATCCTTTCAAACCTGGTTCAAAACAAGTCCTCAAGAAGATCCTTTTTCAAACCTGGTTCAAAACAAGTCCTCAAGAAGATCCTTTCAAACCTGGTTCAAAACAAGTCCTCAAGAAGATCCTTTCAAACCTGGTTCAAAACAAAATGCTTTTGCGTTTCATGTTCACGGAGTTGAATGCGTTTGTCTTTTCGGGCTTAACGCCGCCGTTACAAGAGTTATTCTGAATTTATGTTTTAAACGTATCGCGATCCTCGAGTCGATACTTTGGGAACGGCTTTATCGATATTTTAAGTTCACCACAAGATTCTGAGTCAAGATTTATCATGTTATTTTTTTTTTTAAAAACTAATCAAATCCGCCCTGCCTTAGGACCTGGCTTGGACCTGGCCTTGGACCTGCTCTTAGACCTGGTTTAGACAAGGTTTAGTCTGGTTACGGTCCAGGTTTGACCTGGTTTAGTCCTGGTTGGTCTGGTTTAGACCTGGTTTAGTCCTGGCCTAGACCTGGTCTGGTCCTGGTTTAGACCTGTCTTAGACTTGGTTTAGACCTGGGTTTAGACCTGGGTTTAGACGCTGGTTTAATGACTGGTTAGTCACTGGTTGGTATTAGTTGTTGGTCTGGTACCTGGTTTGCGTAACACTGTTGTCTTGACCGTACCTGTTTGGCTGACCTTTGACTTTGGCTGGGCGAGACTGTCTGGACTGTTGACCTGTTCTTGCGACCTTTTGGACTGTTTGTCCTGGCTTAGAACTGGTTGTCGTTTAGACTGTTAGCCTGCATGGTCTAGACCTGGTTTCTTGTTGTCCTGGTTTAGACCTGTTAGTTAGACTGGTTTGTAGACCTGTTTTAACTTTAAATTTAGCTGGCTTGGTCCTGGTTTAATGGTCTGTTAGGCTGGTTTAGGCCTGGTTAGACTGTTTGATGTTGGCCTGCTGGTTTAGATGTCTGGTTGTTAGACCTGGTCCTGTGTCTGGTTTAGACCTGTGCGTCCTGGTTTAGACCTGGTTTGGTCGCTGGTTTTGGTCTCTTAGCGTTTAGCACTTGGTTTAGACTGGTTTGGTCCTGGTTTGGTCCTGGTTTGCTCTGGTTTGTTGACCTGGTTTGGTCCTGGTTTAGACCTGGTTGAAATCTGGATTGGCCATTTTGCTAAAAAAAATTCTTTAAGACTTGTCCCTGTGCCTGCCTGCTCGTCTCCATGGAGATAGAGAGCCTAATGCCAAACTTCGGGACATTCCAGGCAAAAACAATGAATTACGGAGACAAAGAAAGTTCCACAGTGCACCTTTTTGATGTGTTTTCCTTGTGTTTTCAGACATAAAAGTGAAGGAGCAGACGGTGGAGAACCTGATGAGGTGAGGTCATCGTGGTAGGTCAGGTCAGTGATATGGCAGAGGTCGATACAGGAGCTAAAACGACAGAACCTCAGAAACATGAACCAAACCCCAGATATAAACCCAGATAACCTTAACCATGACATACCAACACTCGAACCGTACCCCACTCGACCCTAGAACCACTCTACCCAACCAGATCTGAACCAGACTCATGCCCAACCGCTGCAAACCCTAGAACCTCATGAACCCTCAACTCGATCCGAACCTATGAACCAGACCAGACTCAATGAACCTAACCTCAGACTCATGAACCCCTGAACCTAGCTCTGACTGACTGACTCATTGAAACCCTAACCTAGCTATGGAACCACTCAGCTGAACCCTTGAAACCCCCTAGACTCATGAACCCTAAACCTCAGACTCATGAACCCTAACCCAGACTACGACTGAACCCGACCCCAGACTAGTAACCCTGAACCTCATGACTCAAACCTAGTCAGACCTACTCAGACTCATGAACCCATGAACTCAGACTCATGAACCTAACCCCAGAATCTCACTGAACCCTGCTCAGACCTCCAGATCATGAACCCTGAAACCAGATCATGCACCTGAACCGCCAATCGAACTGACCCAGACTCATGAACTGAACCTCAGACTCATGAACCCTGAACCTCAGACTCATGACCCTGAACTCAGACTCATGACTCAGATGTGAGACATTCCCTAAAAAGAAACTGCGATGATTGATTATTTTACACATCGACTGGTCAGAGATTATATTTAGTTTTGGACTTTTCACTACTCAAGGCCTGTTCTGGCTGAACCCTAGGTGGGCGCTGCTCGTGTGGAACAGGCCTTTATTTTCCATCAAATCAAACGTTCTGGAATGAATCAGAGTTTTGTTCTCGAAAACACTCATTTAAAAACAAAATTGAACTGAACTTTTATAGAAGTGCATGTTCCAGTCTTTAAGTCTCATTCTGAACGGGGCGGAGCTCTGCGTCCATGTCGGGGCGGAGCTCTGCGTCCCGAACGGGGCGGAGCTCAGCGGTTCATGTTTGTTGTTTTGTCAGAGGGAGGACGAGATCTACCGAACCTCCTCGTTTCATGACGGTGTCACAGGCGGCGAAGCAACTGCTGCAGATCATCAGGAAGAAGAAGAGAGGCCGGAGAGGAACTGGGTGAAGGAACGGAGAGGAGGAGGAGCTGAAGGAGGAGGAGGAGGTAGCTAAGGAGAGGGAGGAGGAGCTGAAGAGAGAGGAGGAGGTGGAGGGGGAAACTGAGGAGAGGAGGAGGAGGGAGGAGGAGGAGGACGGAGCTGAGGAGAGGAGAGGGAGGAGGAGGAGGAGCTGAAGGAGAGAGGAGGAGTGGAGGAGGAGGAGCTGAAGGAGAGAGGAGGAGGAGCTGAAGGAGAGAGAGGAGGAGGAGGAGGAGGAGGGGAGTCTGAAGGAGAGGAGGAGGGTGGAGAGGAGGCGCTGATAGGAGAGAGGAGGAGAGAGGAAGGAGAGGAGGAGAGAGGAGGAGGAGGAGGAGCTGAGGAGAGAGAGGAGAAGGAGAGGAGGAGGAGCTGAAGGAGAGAGGAGGAGGAGGAGGAGGAGAGAGGAGGAGGAGGAGGAGCTGAAGGAGAGAGGAGGATAGGAGGAGGAGGAGGAGGAGCTGAAGGTAGAGGAAGCGCGAAGGGAGAAGGAGGAGAGGAGGAGGAGGAGCTGAAGAGAGGTGAGGGGAGCTGAAGGAAGAGGAGGACGGAGGAGCCTGAAGGAGAGAGGAGAGGAGCTGAAGGAGAGGAGGAAGGAGAGGAGGAGGAGAAGGAGGAGGAGAGAGGAGGAGCTGAGGAGGAGAGAGGAGGAGGAGGAGAGGAGGAGGAGGAGGACTGAAGAGGAGGAGGAGGAGCTGAGAGAGAGAGGAGAGGAGCTGAAGGAGAGAGGAGAGGAGCTGAGGAGAGGAGGAGCTGAAGAGAGGAGAGGAGGAGAGGGAGAGAGGAGGAGAGAGAGAAGAAGGAGGAGCTGAAGAGGAGGAGGAGGAGGAGGAGCTGAGGAGAGAGGAGGAGCTGAGAGGAGAGAGGAGGAGGGGAGGAGGCTGAAGGAGAGAGGAGAAGAGAGGAGGAGGAGGAGGAAGGAGGAGAGGAGGGAGGAGGAGCTGAAGGAGAGAGGAGAGAGGAGGAGAGAGCTGAAGGAGAGAGGAGGAGGAGGAGAGAGCTGAAGGAGAGAGGAGAGAGGAGGAGGAGAGCTGAAAGAGAGGAGGAGGAGGAAGGAGGGGCTGTAGAGGAGGAGGAGGAGGAGGAGAGAGGAGCTGAAGGAGAGAGGAGGAGGAGGAGGAGGAGCTGAAGGAGAGAGGAGAGGAGGAGGAAGAGCTGAAGGAGAGAGGAGGAGGAGGAGAGAAGGAGGAGGAGGGAGGCTGAAGGAGAGAAGGAGAGAGGAAGGAGGAGGAGGAGAAGGAGGAGGAATGAGAGAGGAGGAGAGGAGAGGAAGGAGCTGAAGGAGAGAGGAGGAGGAGAGAGAGAGGAGAGCTGAAGGAGAGAGGAGGAGAAGCTGAAGGAGAGAGGAGTGAGGAGGAGCTGAAGGAGAGGAGGAGAGGAGGAGGAGGAGCTGAAGGAGAGAGGAGGAGAGGAGGAGCTGAAGAGAGAGGAAGGAGGAGAGCTGAAGGAGAGAGAGGAGGAGGAGGAGAGAGGAGGAGAGAGGAGAGAGAGCTGAAGGAGGAGAGGAGGAGGAGGAGGAGGAGGAAGAGAGAGGAGGAGAGAGGAGGAGGAGGAGAGCTGAAGGAGAGAGGAGAGAGGAGAGAGGAGGAGGAGGAGAGAGGAAGGAGAGGAGGAGAGGAGGAGGAGGAGGGTGAAGGAGAGGAGGAGGAGGAGGAGCTGAAGGAGAGAGGAGAGGAAGCTGGAGGAGGAGGAGCTGAAAGAGAGGAGGAAGTGGGAGAGAGGAGCTGAAGGAGAGAGGAGGAGGAGGAGAGGAGAGGAAAGGAGAGGGAAGGAGACTGAAGAGAGAGGAGGAGGGGAGAGAGAGTGAGGAGAGAGGAGGAGGGGGAAGGAAGGAGAGAGAGGAGAGGATGGAGCTGAAGAGAGGAGAGGTGGAGGAGGAGGAGTGAAGGAGAGAGGAGGAGAGAGAGGAGGAGAGAGAGGTGAAGGAGAGAGAGAGAGGAGGAGGAGAGCTGAAGAGGAGAAAGAGAGGAGAGGACTGAAGAAGAAGAGAAGGAGGAAGCTGAAGAAGAAGGAGGAGGGGAAGAGAAGAGAGGTGGACAGATGCTGAAGGAGAGAGGAGAGGAGGAGCTAAGAGAAGGAAAGAGCGAAAGGAAAGAGAGTGAGAAGAAGCTGAAGATGGAGGAGGAGGAGGAGAAGCTGAATGAGGAGGAAGGAGGAGAGCGAGGAAGAGAGAGAGAGCTAAGGAGGGAGAGAGGAGGTAGGAGAGGAGCTGAAGGGAGAGAGGAGGAGGATGGAGGAGAGGAGCTGAAGGAGAGAAAGGAGAAGAAGAAGAGAGGAGCTGAGAGATAGAGTAGAGAGAAGGAGGAGACGGAGCTTGAAGGAAGAAAAGGAGGAGGAGAGCTGAAGGGTCAAGAGAAGAGAAGAAGAGGAGGAGAGCTGAAGAGAGAGGAGATAGAGGAAGGAGAGGGAGCTGAAGGATAGAGGAGGAGGAGAGCTGAAGGAGAGAAGAAGAGCTGATAAGAAGTGGAGGAGGAGCGAAGAAGAGAGGAGAAGCTGAGGAGAGAGGAGGAAGGACTGAAAAGAGTGGAGGAGGAGCTGAAGGAGAAGAGGAGAGAGAAAAGAGGAGAGAGCTGAAGAAGAAGAGAGAGCTGAAGAGAGAAGGAGGTTTAGAGGAGGAGGAAACAACAGGAGCGAGAGAAGCTGAAGAGAGAGGAGGAGAGGAGAGAAGGGAGAGAGAGGAGGAGAGGAGAGAGAGGAGAGAGAGAGGAGTGAGAGAGAGGGAGAGAGAGAGGAGAGGAGAGAAGAAGGGAGAGGAAGAGGAGGAGAAGATGGGGAAGAAGAGAGGGAAGGAGAGAGAAGAGAGAGAGAGAGCGAGGAAGAAAGGAGAGAGAAGAGAGGAGGGAGCTGAAGAGAGAGGATAAGGAGAAGACTTGAAGGATAAGAGGAGAGAGCTGAAGGAGAAGAGGAGATGAGCTGAAGAAAGAAGAAGAGAGCTGAAGAAAGAAGAGGAGCTGAAGGAAAGAGGAGAGAGGGCGAAGGAGAGAGTGAGAGAGCGAAGGAAGATGAGAAGAAGAAGAGGAGAGAGCTGAAAGGAGAGAGGAGAGAGAGAAGAGGAGGAGAGCACTGAAGAGAGAGGGAGAGAAGAAGAGAAGAGGAGGATCTAAGATAAGGAGGAGAGGAAGGAGATGAGGAGCTGAAAGAGAAGAGGAGATGAGCTGAAGGAGAAGCCCAAGGAGGAGATGAGCTAAGAGAGGGTGATAAGAGGAGGAGAGGAGCGAAATAGAGGAGAGAGAGCTGAAGAGAAGGAGGAGGAGGAGAAATGTCAACTAAGGATATTGACCCGAGATATAAAGACGAGCTGAAGAGAAAGAATGAGGAGACGTCAGATACATACGTGTGAGTGAGAAGCTGAATGGAAGAGATGTAATATGGAATGTTTAAGTAGGAGCTGTAAGATAAGAGAGAAGGAGTAAATAAGTTGAGGAGATAGAGTGCTGAGAGATTATGCAGTAGAGTGGATAGTAGAGAGAAATAGAGTGTAGAGAAGATGGCTAATAGATGATATAGAGAAGAGAGATTCTGAAGTTAAGTGAGAAGTTGGAGCAGAGCGAATATGTAGGGATGAGGAGCGAGTCGAAGGAATATATGCTATGTAGGATTGAGGCTGAAGTGAGAGCAGAAAGGTATGGGTATGACTGGGATATGATTATTTGAGAGAGAGTAGAGAGAGCTGAAGAGAAGGAGAGAGAGAGGGAGTAGTCTGAAGATATGTAGATGAAGGTATTGATGAGGAGGTGTGAGAGAGCATGAAAATGAGAAGGAAGAGAGCTGAAGAGATAGGAGGACATGAGGAGGGGGAGGAGGGGAATTCTGAAGGAAGGAAAGAGAGGAAGGAGGCTGAGATAGAGAGAGTCATTTGAGAGGAGCAAGGAGATAAGTGAGTAGTGAGAGGCTGAAGGAGAGAGAGATAGAGAGGGGTTGTCTTGGATTGATGTTTGGTGCTGGGTTTTTGTCTTTTTAATTTTGAGTAGATAGTAGGTGAGTAGGATATGAGAGGAGGAAAGGAGCTGATGAGAGATGAGTTTGGAGAGGAGCCGAAGAAGGAGGGAGGAGGAGCTGAAGAGATAGGAGAGGAGCTGAAGGATGAGAGGAGAGAAGGAGAGAAGCTGAAGGAGAGAGTGAGACTGAAGGAGAGATGAGCGGAAGGAGAAGAGGAGAAGCTAAGGAGAAGGAGAAGGAAGACTAAGGAGAGAGGAGGAGAGAGCTGAAGGAGAGAAGAGGAGAGAGCTGAAAGAGAGAGGAGCAGAGCTGACTGGTGAGATTGACAGGAGAGGAAGAGTCTGGAAGAGGAGAGAGGCAGGAGAAGAGCTGAAGAGAGATGGAGGAGGAAGAGGACGTTGCGTGAGGTATTTAGGGAGAGGAGCTGAAGGTAGGAGAAGAATGAGTAGGCTGAAGGTATGGAAGTTGCAGGAGGGGGGTAGCTGAGGAAGGCACGTTAGAGGAGGAGGAGCTGAAGAGAGGAGAGTGCGAAGAAAGAGAGGGTGAGGAAGAGAGACTGGTTAGTATGTGGCTGAAGGAGAGAGATGACAGAAGGAGAAGTGAGGAAGATGAGAGGAGAGGTGAGGTCGTCAATAGAGAGAAGGATAAGATGGAGCGAAGGAGAGAGGTAGATGCAGGTAGGTACTGTATAATAAGGGAAGGAGGATGGAGCTGAAGTATATAAGAGAAGAAGCAGAGGATCTGATTTTTTTAGGGAAAGGGAGAGATGGCTAAATGAGAGATGAGAGAAGCTGAAGAGAGATGGGAGTGGATTAAGAAGAGAGAAATGGAGAGAGAGTAATGTGTAGGTAGTATAGATGAGAGAAGACCTGAAGGAGATAATGAGTGAGTCTGAGAGAAGATGGTATTGAGTTAGCTGAAGGAAAGACGTAGAGGAGGAGTTTATGGTGAAAAGGGCCATGCGTGTTTCCGATCCGGAGTGAGATGCTGAAGGAGAGAAGGAGAAGAGTCTGAAGTTATCGAAGAGGAGAGTGCTGATAGAAGAGAGAGGATGGATGAGTCTAGATAGAGAGGAAGAGTATGCTGTAAGGTAAGAGAGGAGAGGTAGAGTGAAGGAGAGGAGTGAGGAGAGCGAGAAGGGAGGATGAAATTGAAGGAGAGTCTGAAGAAGATTAGTAGGATGTTGAGAGAGGTGTGGATAGGTAGTTATAAGTGACTTAAACGTGACTTCTTTTAACGTTCTCTTGCATTGTTAGAGACAACGATCTGTGGTTGGTCGTGTGGCTTTACGATCTCGGATTCATTGTAGACCAGAACCATTAGACTCCCCTCTCTGCATGCTACTTGGGTCCTCTCAGTGTGACCTGGGCGCGCCGCTTCCATCGTCTTCTGTGACCGGTTGAGTCCAGCGCCACTGGAGCTGGATGAACGCTCAAGTAATTATCGCCCAGCAGTGGCTGACTTATTAATATAACTTGCTCAAGAATTCTGGTTCCGAAGCACACAAGGCCGACGACAACCGCTACCATCGCTGTGTGCTCTGGAGATATCCAAATCCGATCTCTATATCATCTCCAGACAACACTACTTTCTACTTCCCCAACTAGATAGAGTAGCTTTACCTCGCCGCAGATCATCTATATCTATCTATATCCTCCGTCATGGTTTCTCTAGACGGCTTGAATCCATGTGATCTGAGCTGTGTATAGTTCTGTTTTTAATAAACACTCGTCCAGATCAGTTTTTAGTCCAGGTTTCGAGAGTGAGAAGAAAGACTCGACAAAGTCTAAAGTTCGAGTCTTTAGTTTTAATGAGCAGGATTCAGTTCAGTTCAGTTCAATTCAGTTCATTCAGTTCAATTCAGTTCAATTCAGTTCAGTTCAGTTCAGTTCAGTTCAGTTCAGTTTCAGTTCAGTTCAGTTCAGTTCAGTCAGTTCAGTTCAGTTCAGTTCAGTCAGTTCAGTTTTCAGTTCAGTTCAGTCAGTTCATTTTGTAACGCCCAAAATCACACCAGCGGTTGTTGTCCATCGAGGGCGACAGTGGAAAAGACAGAATAAAACAGTGTTCACAGGACTACGTACTTAAATACATACATGTAAATGTGTACACGTGTGTGCGTGTGTGTGTACGCGTGTGCTGGTGTGTGTGCGTGTTGGTGCGTGTGTGTGTACGCCGTGTGGTGTGTTGTGTGTGTGCGTGTACGTGTACGTGTCAATAAAATGATACTTGATTGAATCATTGCAGCCAAAGGTTCATAGTGTCTCTTTATTGGATCCGTTTCTAATGCGCGTTTCTAATTTCAAACATGTTTTATGTTCAAACCAGTTCCTGTTTGTGACGACATTAACCTTTTGTGGTCGGTTCTTTTAAGTTCCTTTTTGAGTCCAAAGTCTAAAGTTAAAGCTCAAATGTAATAAAAGTGCTCAAAGTCTCGCGGAAAAAGGTCGTTGTCGGCAGGATTCGAACCTGCGCGGGGAGACCCCAATGGATTTCTAGTCCATCGCCTTAACCACTCGGCCACGACAACTACTGGCGGTCTGGGGGTGGATTCAAGATGGTCAGAGGGTCACAGGAAGTATGACGACCACTGGCATATTGTCTTCAGATCCTGTCTCTGATTGGACAAAAACTATATAACCTGAGCTCTCTCACCTCCTGCCTCCCCTGTCTCACCTCCCATATGACCCACCTGTACTCGACCTGCTCTTCAGTTGTCGTGGCCGAGTGGTTAAGGCGATGGACTAGAAATCCATTGGGGTCTCCCCGCGCAGGTTCGAATCCTGCCGACAACGACCCTTTTCCCGCGGCCCTCAGGAGTGACGTCACCGCGGCAGTAAAGTTTGAACTGTTCTGACATAATCCGACTCTGTTTTACTCCAGTAAAAGTTACTCTGAAGTAATGTTACTCGAGTAAATGTCAGTTTAAAGTTTGTATTTTATCTCAAAACTCTGTCGAGTCACAATTTAATCTTTAAATTACTTTTAAAACAAACTTTTACAAAAGGTTTCGTTTCTCACTGAAGAGTTCAGGAAATTTAGACCTGGTTCAGTCTTGGGCTCAGACCTGGGTTCAGACCCAGTTTAGTCCTGGGTTCAGTCCCGGTTCAGTCCTGGGTTCAGTCCTGGGTTCAGTTCTGGTCAGTTTCTGGGTTCAGTTCTGGGTTCCAGTTCTGGTTCAGACCCGGGTTCAGTCCTGGGTTAGACCCGGCAGACCCGGGTTCAGACCCGGGTTCAGACCCGGGTTCAGACCCGGGTTGGACCTGAGTCCTGCTTGAGTCCTGGCTGAGTCCTGGCTTGAGTCCTGGCTTGGAGTCCTGGCTTGGGCTTGAGTCCTGGCTTGAGTCCTGGTCCTGGCTGAGTCCTGGCTTGAGTCCTGGCCTTGAGTCCTGGCTTGAGTCCTGTTGCCTGGCTTGAGTTCTAGCCTGGCTTGAGTCCTGGCTGAGTCTGGCTTCAGTCCTGGGTTCAGTCCTGGGTTCAGTCCTGGGTTCAGTCTGGGTTCAGTCCTGGTTCAGTCCTGGGTTCAGTCCTGGGTCAGTCCTGGTTCAGTCCTTTCAGTCCTGGGTTCAGTCCTCAGTCCCGGTTTAGTCCTGGTTTGGTTCAGAACCAGTTCAGTCAGGGTCCGGGGGGTTCAGTCCGGGTTCAGTCCGGTTCAGTCCGGGGTTCAGTCCTGGTTCAGACCCGGTTTAGTCCTGGTTTAGTCCTGGTTCAGTCTTGGGTTTAGTCCTGGTTCAGTCCTGGTTCAGTCCTCAGACCCGTTTCCTGGTCAGTTTAGTCTTGGGTTTTAGTCCTGGTTTCAGTCCTGGGTTCAGACCCGGTTTAGTCCTGGGTTCAGTCCTGCGGTTAGTCCTGGTTCAGTCCTGGTTCAGTCCTGGTTCAGTCCTGGTTTAGTCCCGTTAGTCCTGGTTCAGTCCCGGTTCAGTCCTGGTTCAAGACCGGTTTAGACCCGGTTTAGACCCGGTTCAGTCCCGGTTCAGTCAGACCCGGTTCAGACCCGGTTCAGAGACCCGGTTCAGTCCCGGTTCAGTCCCGGTTCAGTCCCGTTCAGTCCCGTTCAGTCCTTAGTCCTGTTTCAGTCCTGTTCATCCTGGTTCAGTCCTGGTTTAGAGTCCTGGTTCAGTCCTGGTTCAGTCCTGGTTCAGTCCTGTTCAGTCCTGGTTCCTAGTCCTGGTTCAGTCCTGGTTCAGTCCTGGTTCAGTCTGGTTCAGTAGGTTCACCTGGTTCAGTCCTGGTTCAGTCCTGGTTTAGTCCTCTCGAGGCAGAAAATCTCAAAATAAAAGAATGACAGAAAAATTGGACAAATTTGACCTGAACTTGTCCCATTTCCGCGACAGTTGAAGATGTAAACAAACAAACAAACAAACAAACGTGTCCATTATTGGTCTTTAATCACAGATGGACACATGTTTAAACCCTGCTTGTCATTTGGTCACATGATTTTGGCACAATACAAATAAAATTTAAATTAAAATTGGTCCCAGAATAAAAAAGACGTTGCACTTCGATTGTCTCTGAATGAAACAAGGCACTTTTGACCCAGAATGCACTGCACCGGGCTGAAGGGGGCGGAGTCCAGAGGAAGCCACGCCTCGCTCTGATGATGCGGTCACTTTGAGATGATGAAGAGGAAAACACGAATGGAAGTCAATGGAAACGAGCCCGAAAAGACAAAATACGTTTGAGACGTCGAAGACAAAGAAACAAAACGGAACATGGATCCAAACCAGGTCCAAACCAGGTCCGAACCAGGTCCGAACCAGGTCCAAACCAGGTCCGAACCAGGTCCGAACCAGGTCCGAAACCAGGTCCGAACCAGGTCCGAACCAGGTCCGAACCACTTGGTTTCAAACCAAGACTAAATCCAGATTTGCAGGATCTGGATCAGGACAAACACTGTAATGAAGTTTGTGTTCTTGGACACTTGGCTCATGTTACGGTGAAGTAAATGCTCTAAGTGAAGGATTCTGTAAAAACATGGTGATGGGACCGATATATTTAAATAAAAATACACAATAAATCACAAATCATTTTAAAAATAAAATACACATTTATCATCGACTTCCATTCACATTTTCAGACTTTTCTACAAATGTAAAAAACCCAGACTTGGATCAATAACCGGGAGAAGTTGGCGGAGCCTCAGAGTTCATCACAGTTTAAGCCCCTCCCACCCGATCACATGACCTCCTGAGAGTCCGACCCCGCCCGAGGTCAAAGGTCAGGCTTTGGTCCAGAGGAAAGAGGAGGAGGCGGAGCTTCACATGGCGGCGACATCGATCTGAACGTACAGCTGCCGGACGCCCGCCTGGACACAGAGGGAGAGGTGATTTCAACATTCATATCCACAACGAGGACTTTCACATCTCAGAACCCCTGCTTGAAACTCGCACAACATTTCAGAACCTCGAGTTGATTAGAGTTAAGCCACATTTGGTTTATGTCGGGAACATCTGTAAAACTGAAACGATCCCACGACGTCAGAGTTTTGTGTGCGTTCGGACGGGACACGCAGTCAGTCCCATAAACACACTGAAACGAGACAAAAACTTTCATTTACATTCAAGTCGTTAGCATTTGTTTTATTTGAAGTTTGTTTTCAGAATCTGGACCAGAGAGACATTTTGTAATTGATTCACATTAAATTCATGGACTAAAAACCCAGAGATGATCCTGGGGGATGATCCGGACTAGATTTACTCGAGGACTTCAGAGTTCACTGAAATACAGAAGGTCAAAGTCTGAGGGACGTTTGAAGACATTTTTTACACACGGGACGAGAAACTATCATTATTATTCTTCTTAGGATTTCTGTGAGGTCCGAACAGGGTTTCAGACAACGCGACGCCGTGTGTGTTGGAATGTGACGTCGACCGTAAAAGTATTCAAAGTACTTGACTCTGGACGAGATCAGGACATTTTTAGAAAACGTGTTCAGTAACTTCTGTCTGTGCGAGAACATCGGACTTCAGAAGAGCAGTTCTGACACGAGGGCAAAGAAACAAGGACCCCCAGGACAAGAGAGGACCCGCCCACCTCCACGCCCACCTCCACGCCACGCCCACCTCCACGCCCACGCCCACCTCCACGCCCACCTCCCACGCTCCCAGCTCCGATCTGATCTTTCATTTAAATGAATCTCCATGCACATGGTGATTATGTGTTGATGCTCGAGTTTCACTGAGACTTCATGAAGCTTCAGCTTGAACTTGGACGACGGACACGTTTCCATTTCAGAGTTTATGGCTGCGGCTGCGTTTGTTTTTTCCAGACGAGCTGCAGACGGTAACCACGGAAACGACGGAGATAATCGAGTGGACGCTCCAGTGATCACATTAAAGTTTAAAAGCATTTTGAGACAGACGAGAGCGGCGTTTGGAGACGTGAAGTTCTGTGGAACACGAGCAGAAACACTGACGGCTCAGATCTGCGACGCGTCACTACATGCTGCATGCTGATTGGTCCAAGCGTCACCACAGCTGAAGTTCAAACCAGAGTTCAGAAAAGTCCAGTCTCCTCCTCCACAAAGACACGAAAAGTGCCAGCGTGGGCACGAGCGAACGAATCAGCATGAGCCGAGATGAACTCTCAAGAGTTTGTGAACTCAAAGAGAATTCATCTTTCTGGAGGTTCTAAACCTGTTCCTGCAGCCGCTCCAGAGGTGAACACAGCTGCGTTAAAAAGGCCCACCTGCCCCACCCCGGCCCCCACCTTGTGTGAAGATGTTGTGTGTGTGTGTTGTGCGTCTCACCTGTGTGTATGTTGTGTGTGTGTTGTGCGTCTCACCTATGTGAAGATGTTGTGTGAAGATGTTTGTGTGTATGTTGTGCGTCTCACCTGTGTGAAGATGTTATGTGTATGTTGTGTGTGTACGTTGTGCGTCTCACCCGTGTGTATGTTGTGTGTATGTTGTTGCGTCTCACCTGTGTGTGTGAAGATGTTGTGTGTGTGTTGTGCGTCTCACATGTGTGAAGATGTTGTGTGTATGTTGTGTGTGTGTGTTGTGCGTCTCACATGTGTGAAGATGTTGTGTGTATGTTGTGCGTTCACATGTGTGAAGATGTTGTGTGTATGTTGTGCGTCTCACAATGTGTGAAGATGTTGTGTTGTGTGTGTGTGTGTGTGCGTCTCACATGTGTGAAGATGTTGTGTGTGTAATGTTTGTGCGTCTCACCTGTGTGAAGATGTTGTGTGTGTGTGAAGATGTTGTGTGTGTATGTTGTGCGTCTCACCTGTGTGAAGATGTGTTATGTTGTGTGTGGTGTTGTGCGTCTCACCTGTGTGAAGATGTTGTGTGTACGTTGTGCGTCTCACCTGTGTGTATGTTGTGTGTGTGTGTTGTGCGTCTCACATGTGTGAAGATGTTGTGTGTAGTTGTGCGTTCACCTGTGTGTATGTTGTGTGTGTGTTGTGTGCGTCTCACATGTGTGAAGATGTTTGTGTGTATGTTGTGCGTCTCACATGTGTGAAGATGTTGTTGTGTGTGTTGTGTGTACGTTGTGCGTCTCACCTGTGTGTATGTTGTGTGTGTGTTGTGCGTCTCACCTGTGTGAAGATGTTGTGTGCTTGGCTCTGGATCCATCTGGTGTCGGCGTCTGGAGCGACCAGCAGTTTGATGGTCCCGATGTAAACGTCTGTGCAGAGAGTCCAGAAGTGAGGGTCCTGGAGGTTGTACACGCCCTGGAGCTGCTGCACCTGGAGGGGAAGGGTCAGGGTCAGAGGTCAGAGCCAACAGGAACGGACATCACAAGCTTGAGTTTTCATATGGTTAGAGAAGTGTGACTCGGAGCAAAGCATTGTGGGAAAGCGTACTCACTCTTTGATAACACTCGGGGAGGGCGTGGTCTAAAGAGGGAGGAGTTCTCTGCATCAGGATTCCAATGGACTCTCTCAGCAGCGGCACCACACTACGCCAAGAGGGCGGGACAAAAGGGTTCATGAGAACAACAAACAACAAACGGGGGAGAGCGGGGGAGCGGGGGGGAGAAAACCCTTTTCAAAATGTTAAATCAGAAACAAAAACATGAGCCTGGTCCAGTCCCGGGTCCAGTCCCGGGTCCAGTCCCGGGTCCAGTCCCGGGTCCAGTCCCGGGTCCTGTCCCGGGTCTTTTGTCCGGGTCTTTGTCCGGGTCTTTGTCCGGGTCTTTCCCGGGTCTTTGTCAGTCCCGGGTCTTGTCCCGGTTCTTTGTCCCGGTTCTTTGTCCTTTGGCTGATTCTGCACCAAAATTCCTCTGGTTTTGGCAGATCATGTGACAGTGACCGCTCTCTTCCCCTCTCTCTTTTCCAGCTCCTATCATGTGGTTCCTCTTCGCTGACCTTTCCTTGCCCTCTCTCTCTCTTGTCCTTCTCCCTCCCCCTTCTCCTCTCCTCCTCTCTCCTCTCTCCCTCTCCTCTCCCTCCCTCTTCTCTCCTCTCTCTCTCCCTTTCTCTCCCCTCTTCTCTCCCCTCTTCTCTCCCCTCTCCTCCTCTCTCCTCCTCCCTCCTCCTCTCCCCCTCTCTCCTCCTCTCCCCTCCCTCTCCTCTCCTCCCCTCCCTCTCCCTCCCTCTCTCTCCCCTCCCCTCCCCTCCTCTCCCCTCCTCTCCCCTCTCTCTCCCCTCCTCTCTCCCTCTCCTCCTCTCTCCCCTTCCTCTCTCCTCTCCCTCCCTCTCTTCTCCCCTCTCTCTCTCCCCTCCTCTCTTCTCCCTCCTCCTCCCCTCCTCTCCCCTCTCCTCTCCCCTCTCTCTTCCCTCTCCCCCCACTCGTCTCCCCTCCCCTCCCTCCTCTCCCCTCCTCTCTCTCCTCTCCCCTCTCCCCTCTCCCTCTTCTCCCCCCCCCTCTCCTCCCCTCCTCCTCTCTCCCTCTCCCCTCCTCCTCTCCTCCCTCCCCTCCTCCTCTCCCCTCCTCTCCTCCCCCCTCCTCCCCCAGTCCTCTCCTCACTGACCACACTTCTTCTCTCCCAGCCCTTTCTTTTTCCATCATCTCCTGCGGTTCCTTTCCCTCTCTCTTCTCTGACCACATCTCCTCCTCTTCTTTTGCTGACTGATACAAAACTCCGTCCATCACGGCGCATTAGCTCGGAGCATTCTGGGAAGCCGGACCCTTTTGTTTGGTTTAAATCCGTGCCACGTCGAGCTGTGGTTTTGGCCGACGGCTCCGCCACGTTCTGAAGAATGCAGTTTGAACTTAGAGGAATTTAGACTTGAGAGAAGCTTCCAGAAAGTGGTCTGAACATTAGAGGAAACACGAGCGTTCAGAGTGTGTGAGTAATGGAGATGTTTGGAGAGTGAAGGTGGAGCAGAAAACTGGCCAGTGAAATCCCTCATGCTTTGGTCTATGGTATTCATCTGGACACTTTTCAGAAATCAAGACGACCTTCCAGACGTTAGTGCAGATAAACCACGTTTCCACTGGTTCGCTTTGGTTCAGTTCTAACACGTGTCTCAGTCTCTGGTCTGGGCCGTTTCTCTGATCCAAAGTGGGCCCTGAGAGGTTCTGGCTCTGTTGGGCTCCAGGTGGACTTCAGCTCAGGAGGAGGAGCTCCACGCCACAGCCAGATGATTGGACCAGAGAGAACGCAGACTCAGGCCAAAACAAGACGGCACAAAGCAGAGAAACACAAAAGAATCATCTGTCACCAAACAATACAAACGTGTCAAAATGCGACAAAAAACGACCAAAAACCCGACTGAAGTGACAAATCGTGAACACAGGCAACAAAAAACACGTCTGACAGCAACAAAACGCAACTATTAGCAACAAAGGGTGATCAAAAGTGACAAAAAAAATAATAAAAAGTGACTAAAAAGCATCAAAAAAAAGAACCTTAAGCACGACAAAAACTCAACTCGACGTAATAAAAATACAACTTGAAGCCAAACAAACTCTGACTTGATCTCGGTGCTAAAGCGCCGAGTTTCCACTGATGCTAACTTATATGTGGAGCCTTAGCGACACAAAGCTAGCAAAGCACGTTAGCAACAGCGGTTTCCCGTTTGTGGCGTTGTCGAGAGCCCAAATGTGCTGTTTCCAGGTCAGAATGCGTCTGACATGATTCCATAAAGAGAGGTTCAAACGCGGCGTCGAGGCTTTGCACACAAGGCAAAGACATGAGGCAAAAGCGTTCCCGTGCACGCTCGCTTCAGCAGATAAATGGTTTGGTCACTTTAGTATGAATAATCTGGATGTGTGCGGCACAGGCTTCTCGACAGAACATCATTAATCATTCACGCTCTGGTCACATACTTCCATAATCACTCGTTCATTCATGTGTTCACAAAAGGGGGAGTGTCTTACCGAAGTTTGTCTTGGTTTATTGTGTATTGTACATTTTTGTCATGGTTTTTACTTTCATCAGTTCTGCTCATGTAATAGTCAAATGTCTGGTTTCTATGGCGACACGGGCCACATTTACATAAGTAGGTCGAGGCATCGTGGGCCAGTGTGTGCGTTTGTCCAGCAGGAGGAGGGTCTGCGGGACAGGGGGCGCTCTGGGACACTTCTGCATTTGCTTGATTGCAGTGGACGTTGGTTAATCAGCGTCTCGATATGAAACTGAATAACTGTCGCACGACGCATCACCATGACAACGCTCCATGGTCTGGTTTCGGTCCGTTTGTGTTTTCAGAGCCCAAATTACCCCTCTCCGACCCGAACATCTGCGCAAACCACAGGCCGATGTCGAGGCATTCACATGCGGCTCCGCGCTGGTGACTGACAGCTGAAATGACAGCCTATAGAAACCCGGAGGGGGGGCGGGGGCGGGGCTTAGGCCACATGACCGCAGCGAGTGGCGCAGCTGAGATTTCCTGAAGCGCGCGGATGATTCACTGCCCTCCGTCTGTGTGCGAGGGGTCGATTAGACGTTCTTGAACACAGACCCAACTGCTGCTGAGTCCTGGCGCCCTCTGCTGGCAGCTGGTAACTTGTTTTCTACACATTTATGAACGTTCTGCTTAGGAAACGTGATACAGACTTTAAAAACGCAAACAAAACACCTTTTATCTCAAAGACGGTGGATCGAAATGTCATCAAAAATACACGTTATTTGTCAATATTCTCTCAGTCGCAGATTTGAACCTTTATTTGGTTAAAAATGTGAACGGACACAGGGAGAACATGCAAACTCTGAGCACACGCTGTACCTGACGCCGATGAGCAGCGAGATGAGCATGGAGCAGATCGGGTCTGCGATCATCAGGTCGTATTTCTGCATCAAAATGGCCGAGATGATGACGCCGACGCTGCCCAGAGTGTCAGCGATGATGTGCAGCAGGACGCCTGGAGAACATGCAAACAGAGAGGGGACGCCAGGGGTCAAAGGCAGAAGACCACAGAGACGAGAAGACCACAGAGACGAGACGCGAGGGGTCAAAGGCAGAAGACCACAGAGACAGAGATCAAAGGCAGGAGACCACAGAGACGAGACGAGGGGTCAAAGACACAGAGATCAGACACAGAGACCAAAGAGACAGAGGAGAGACAGAGACGAAGGAGGTCAAAGCAGAAGACCACAGACGAGAGGTCAAAGACGAGACGACGAGAGGTGCTCAAAGAGAAGACAGAAGACCACAGAGACGAGACGCGAGGGGTCAAAGAGAAGGAGAAGACCACAGAGACGAGACGCGAGAGGTCAAAGACAGAGAGACCACAGAGACGAGACGAGAGGGAGTCAAAGAGAAGAGAGACGAGACACAGAGACGAGAGAGGTCAAAGGCAGAAGACCACCAGAGACGAGAGAGGTCAAAGGCAGAAGACCACAGAGACCACAGAGACGAGAGTCAAAGAGAAGACCACAGAGACGAGAGAGACGAGAGAGGTCAAAGGCAGAGAGACCACAGAGACTGAGACAGGCAGAAGACCCACAGAGACGAGACGAGGAAAGTCAAAGGGAAGACCACAGAGACGAGACGCGAGAGACGAGTCAAAGGACCAGAGAGACCAGAGACGAGAGAGGGTCAAAGGCAGAAGACCACACAGAGACGAGAGAGACGAGTCAAAGGCAGAAGACAATATCCAAATCAAAGGCAGAAGACCACAGAGAGAGACAGAGAGAAGAGACGAGAGAGGACAAAGAGACCACAGAGACGAGACGCAGAGAGAGAGTCAAAGGCAGAAGACCACAGAGAGACGAGAGAGAAGACGAGACGAGACGAGTATAAAGGCAGAAGACCACAGAGACGAGACGAGAGGAGGTCAAAGGTCAAAGGCAGAAAACGAGAACAGAGTGTACTAACTTCAGCATATGAACGCTGTTTCTGTTCTCATTGTCCAAAGCAATATCCAAATAATGATATCAAACTGTACTAAACTTTATTGGCCACTAGAGGGCATCTGGCTTTGGTTCCACTCTCTAAACGAGCTCTAAAAACGCAGCTGCTCGTTAAACCAGCGCTTCATTACTGAACATGACACGCACTGACATGTGTTTAGTAATAATCTGTGAGCGTGTACTTATGCTTGTACTCGTACCTCTACCTCTACCTGTACTCGTACCTCTACTGTACTCGTACCTCTACTGTACTCGTACCTACTCTACCTGTCGTACCTCTACCTGGACTCGTACCTCTACCTGGACTCGTACCTCTCCCTGGACTACCTCTACTCGTACCTCTCCCTGTACTCGTACCTACCTACCTCTCCTGTACTCGTACCTCTCCTGTACCGTACCTCTACCTGTACTCGTACTCGTACGACCTTACTGTACTCTACTGTACCTGAGAAAGAGACTGGTGTGATTTCTTTTGCCTGACCCTTTGTGCACCTTCTGCCAAAAGCCGCTCTGACTTCTGCTTCACTGGTGAGACGTGTGCTGACATGGGAGGGTGAGCGCCCTCTAGTGGTGTTAAGTGTGAGAGATCTGACCTTGTAGAATCTGTTTGCTTGTAGAGCCTTTTCCCGCGGCGTCAGAGGTTCATCTGGAAAACAAAAGAGGAACTCAACCACAACGGCAAAATAAAAAGTGTTTTTTTTTGTGTAAGTGCGGTTGGCGACGGGTGTAAAAGCGCACACACACACACACACACACACACGCGCGCGTCTTTGTTTACCGTGGCACTGGTGCTCGTCGTGGCCGTGTCCTCCGTGACTGTGCGAGTTTGCCCGGGCTTCTCGTGGGTGGTCGTGGTGGTGGTCGTCGTGCGAGTGTCGTGCCCGTCGTGCGAGTGTCCGTGCCCGTGTGCGAGTGGTCCGTGCGAGTGCCGTGCCGCGTGCCGTGCGAGTGCCGTCGCGTGCTCGAGTGCTCCGTGCCCGCCGTGAATCAGAGCTGCTTCTGTCCGCGTGGCGTGGCTAGGCTGCCGTTGAACAGAGAGTGAGTGGGCCAGTAGATATAGGAGACAAGAGACGGGACCGTGAGGAGAGGGGCCTGTTGGGTGACCCTCATGGTGACCCTCTGGTGACCCTCTTGGTGACCTCTGGTGACCCTTTGGTGAACCCTTGTGGATGGAGATTGGACGGCGGGCAAGAATGTAGAATTCGAACTCCCAATCAGATTAAAATACATCTCTACGACCCACAGGAGTAACGGAATCGCACTGAGATGTTAAAGTTACGAATAATTGTGTGAAAAAACGTCACGATTTTAACGATTCTTTTCCCGAATTATTACTGAGACTGATCCCTTTAAATCTTTGATCTTTCTCTCGTGCTCTGACATGTTGACTGGTTACCTCAAGTCTGTGGGCGGCTTTTACCAAAACTGAACTTAGTGAGAGACAAAAACAAAGTTAAATGTGACAGAAGCAGCAGCAGGTTAAATAAAGTTCTTCACATTTATGCATTATTTTTTCGGTTCCTTAGGGTTTTACTGTGACGCTGAACATTTTTGATTAAACCTGATCACCTCCCTGGCCACGCCCCCTCTCAGGTGTGCGGTCGGGCCTAAAAGTGCAGATGTGCAGAGTGCAATTAAAAGCCCCAGAATGGAGCTTCTTGTGTGTTTCAAAGTTGGTCTGAAGCTTACGCAGTGGGACGTTTTGTTCACATTCTGTGGTTTTCATATATTGTAAACGCGGAGGATTTGTAAGAGCGCGTTGGTTTTTCTCTGCTCTTTACATTTCATTCAAAATAACATCCGTTTTTGCAATGGAAGAATTCACCTCCAAAGAGCTTTAAGCACACTTTTAAGCACACTTTTAAGCACACTTTTAAGCACACTTTAAGCACACTTTAAGCACACTTTAAGCACACTTTAAGCACACTTTAAGCACACTTTAAGCACACTTTTAAGCACACTTTTAAGCACACTTTAAGCACACTTTTAAGCACACTTTAAGCACACTTTTTTAAGCACACTTTTTAAGCAACTTTTACCACACTTTAAGCACACTTTAAGCACTTTAAGCACACTTTAAGCATATAATAAGCACACTTCAGCTTTCCTGTAAAAGGCATATAATATTCAAAGGCGACACATCCTCGTCATTTACTCAAAGTTGTGTTCGATTCCTGCACGTTTGACTAATCCCGTTTTGTCCTGCAACTGAGGCTCGCTTGCTTGGGAAATTCCCATTTTCAACCACCCCCTATCCCCGCCCACATCCCCCGTACTTGACTGCGAGTGACACGCCGCCGCTTTTCAACAAATAAATGACAATCTGCTGCTTCTTAAGGTAGACGGCCACAGTGAAGGGGTGGGGCTTAACACGGTGAAGAGGCGGGGCTTATCACCGTGTACTGCAGGTTGCAACAGGAAGTCCAGGGACCCGTTTCTACTACGAAGCTGTCCTAGATCAATATTGCGTTTTACAATGAAAAAAACCTGTAAGATAGCGAACAGACGGGCGACCCACCTCCGTCGCCGTGCGAGTGTCCGTGCCCGCCGTGCTGGAACACAAACACCCCCACGAGGTTCACCAGGAGCCCGGCGATGGACACGGGCAGCAGCCGCTCGTGGTGGACGTCCGGCGGCTCCAGCGCTCTCTGAGGAACACAAACAAACTGACATTATTTAACGTCATCATCACGTAAAGGTGAGAAGATGTGGAGTGATGAACACGCAGTCCAGACGCTGCAGGTGAAGACAGGAAAAAGAACTTCCATTCAAAACGAGATCAATGTGAAACTTCTGCTGTCGTTTAGTCACATAAAAGAAACAAATGTGTCGCAAGTTCTTCATCACGTCATGTTTTAGGGTTTAAATGATGTCAAGTATTAGACACAAAAACATTTACAGAGCGGATTTTGGATTTCTGATTTCGTTTCTGTCAGGACCTTGCGCGGTTTCTGTCAGGACCTTGCGCGGTTCTGTCAGGACCTTGCGCGGTTCTGTCAGGACCTTGCGCGGTTCTGTCAGGACCTTGCGCGGGTTCTGTCAGACTCTGGTCCAGTTTGGTGTGTTTGGAGCCACTTTAAGGCCTGATCTTCATGTCTCTGTGGGAGGAGCATGTCTCTGTGGGAGGAGCATGTCCCAGAGAAGTCCGTGGAGGAAGTGGATTCAATGGGAGAAGGAAACATCTTCAGGTGAATCCGGACACTTCTGCTGTTCTCATGGGAACGCCTGAATGTGGAGACAGAAAACGGACCAAAAACACACACATTTCGGGGCTAATTCACAGTTTTAGACGAGCTTGTTACAGACAAAGGGAAACCGGGCGGACCACCCAAGCACAGCCAATCAGAGCGCTGCGTCCAGCTCTTCTGAGAGGTGAAATACTTGCATACTTACAATACTTGCATACTTACAAATGCAGCCTAATATTTATCACGGTCTTAATTTTGTAGTATAATATTTAAGGGAAAATACAAAATAAACTAACTTACAAAATCTCAAGCTTTAAGTTCATTTGACCAATTATTAGGTTACGTTTTCTTGCACATTAAATACTGATGAATGAATGACATGAACACCTGAATTTTCCTTTTTTTTTTAATAGCATATAAAACATTTATCTAAACAAGCCAAATGTAATAGTGAAGTCATTATGAAGAAGAAGAAGAAGAAGAGTTCTGGGCGGAGGAAACACAAAGGCACTGACCTCGACTCCTTCAGAGAAAATGAAGAAGGCGGTGAAGATGAGGAACAGTCCGTTTACGAATCCGGCGAGAACCTCGGCCCGCACGTACCTGCAACAGAGAGGGAACCAAACGTGAGAAACCTGCCGACCAACGCGGCCCCGAGACACGCCCCGAGCCCCCCCGAGACACGGCCCCCGAGACGCGGCCCCCAGAGACGCGGCCCCAGAGACGCGGCCCCGAGACGCGGCCCCCGAGACCCCCCGAGACGAGACGCGGCCCAGAGACGCGGCCCGAGACGCGCCCCCAGACGCGGCCCCGAGACGCGGCCCGAGACGCGGCCCGAGACGCGCCCCCCGAGACGCGGCCCCGAGACGCGGCCCCGAGACGCGGCCCGAGACGCGGCCCCAGAGACGCGCCCCCGAATCGCGGCCCCAAACGCGTCTCGCATTATTCGTATCGTTATCGTCCTTTAAACGTGACTCTTGAACTTTAGTTTGGCATGTTTAAAAAAAAAAAAAATAATAAAAAAAGAAGAGAAAAGACTAAATGTCACTGTTTTCTCCCCACATGAGGAACTGACACTAGCGCTCCATCTACTGGCAGCAGAGGGAATTACACGGCACACAAATGCGGATGTTCTGATCGTGATAAGACGGGAGAAAGTCTCAGCACGAGTCTGGACAGGATTTGTGGAGTTAAAAACAGCAGAAGATTCTCCGAGCCGCATCACAGGTAGAATATGACATCACACATCCAGGAGATTCAGAACGGAGTGTTTTTGAAGATCCGGCGGGAGAGGACTTTCGAACCGGGATTCATCAAACTGTGGAGCTAATGAAGCTGAATGTGACTCCAGCCGAGTTTGTGACGAGGAACGATGTGAGAGCGGGGTTAGAAGAGGGACATTTAGCGTGAGGCGTGTCGTTTAAAGCATGAATGTCTCCTCTGGTCCTCAGTTCGCCCAGTGTTCGCGCCGTTACCCGTAGGAGAAGCTGTCGTTGGACCTCCAGCGTGAGATGACTGAAGCGGCGAGTCCGGCCAGCAGCGCCGTGCAGTCGAAGAACATGTGGAACGAGTCCGAGATCAGACCTAAACTGGAGCCACAAACACACAAACAGGACGTGAAGAGAGAAATGCAAACAGACCAACAGACACGGGTGCAATAGATTCACCAAATACTTCATACAAATACTTCATACAAATACTTCATACAAATACCATAAGAACAGCTTCTTTCCCTCGGCCGTTGGACTCATGAACACTTCTTAAACTCCTCCCACTTTAACTGCAACTCTTCATCACTCACTGTCACTTTCTGCACGACAACTGTAAATTTAACTGTAATTCTTGTGTACATAGTAATGCCTATTTTTATGTTTATGTTATATACTATAGTCATTTTAAATAGTCTCTTAATGCCCTTTGGATTGAATATATGTTTTATTATTGATCAGTGTTTTGTGTTGCACCTTAACAGAGACAAGTTCCTATGTTTTTGAATTCTTTTAATTGACAATGGAAAAGATTCTGATTCTGACTGCGGTGGTTCACATGTGACGACGACGAGTTCACGTGTGACGACGAGTTCACGTGTGACGACGACGAGTTCACGTGTGACGACGAGTTCACGTGTGACGACGACGAGTTCACGTGTGACGACGACGATTCACGTTTCACGTGTGACGACGACGAGTTCACGTGTGACGACGACGAGTTCACGATGTGACGACGACGAGTTCACGTGTGACCGACAGTTCACGGTGTGACGACGACGAGTTCAAGTGTTGACGACGACGAGTTCAAGTGTGACGACGAGTTCACGTGTGACGACGACGAGTTCACGTGTGACGACGACGAGTTCACGTGTGACGACGACGAGTTCACGTGTGACGACGACGAGTTCACGTGTGACGACGACGAGTTCACGTGTGACGACGACGAGTTCACGACGAGTTCACTGCAGCGACGCGACAAACGTGAAGCACAAAAGTCACAAGCGGAAGGAAGTGTCTGTGTCGAGAGTGGGTTTAGTCAGAACTGTAAGTATTTTCCCCGAGTACTCTGTGTACTGCGAAACAACGTGACTCATCAACTACTAAAAATACTCATGACTCTATTTCAAACGGTTCATTGTTACGTGGATTAGAACTCTAAAACTCATGTCTAAAGACCTGAAACGGCAGCGTTTTTAGATCATAACGGCGATAAAGACTTTGATCAATAATACACTGTAAATATTCTCCATTTAGACAACTTTGATGAACAATGGTTTTAGTGTTCGACAGTCAAACTATTATTTCTAACCTTTTTAAACACTTTAACCAATTAAATGTGTAAATCTGTGACTGAAGCTTCTAGACAGAGAATATTTATGAATAAAGTGTTTTATTGATGAAACAGCTTTTTTTCTCTTTTTGACATCTTGATTTAATAATGTAATAATGCCACTCTTTGTTATAAAAAAGTATTTTCGTGTGCGTTTTAGAGTCTGTTTAGTCCAGACAAACATAACCATCATCAAAATACAACCAGGATTATTCACCAGGATTAGCAGATGAATCACTGCAGCCCTAATCAATAACACAGCTTTTTGTAAATATTCTCCCTTTAATGTTCAGTCAGCAGAGTTCTCGCTAAAAACCTCGCTAAATAAGAATAATCACATGACAAATCAACTGCTAAAAGAATCGTTGGCTCTAAAATAAAAACACATTTTAAATCACAAAAATCAGTGTAAATGTCAAATGTTTCACTAAAACAAGTTTCTTTTCTCTAAACGAGCAACAAACCGTTTCACTGTCACAAAATAACTTCATAAACGATATCACTTCAGTGACACAATATTTGAATACTTTAGCACAACTTTAATTGGGCCTGTGACGGTCACAAATATAGAAGTGTGAGACATTCTTACGTCAAACACACGATAACAAACCTACTTTACTCTCCAAAGCCACAACACGCCAGTAAAACATGGTCTAAACTTACAATATCTTTGAAAATCAGGAGCTGCAACTAAAATAAAGCAGACTGAAACACGTCAGTCGTTAGTTAGGATCTATAACTGATCATGAAAGCGATTTATTCGACTCTCTAATGCTCAGTCTCGTAAAGTGAGGTTTCAGGACGATATTATGTCAGAAATGTGACAAAAAACACGTCTCTGAACGAGTTGGTCGAGATTTAAACATCTGACCAATGTGAGAAGTCTGTGAAATGAAGCACAAAAACGCAGGAACATCTCACATCACCTCACGCTCTGGTTTGAACGTTTCATCTGCTTTTTTTGGGGAGCATTTTTCACTCATAAACGATAAACTCACGATATCTTCCAAACAACACTCACAAAATCATCTAAAATTCGATATATTTCCCATTTTAGCCACTTGTACAACGAAAAAGTGCCTGTTCCAGCTCTTATTTACAGAAAGTTACGTCCAAATATAGATTTTGCGCTGAATATTTATTAAAAACGGCACAATATTCCACATCTAAAGGCTGTTTTGGCCGCTTCCGCGTTGGTAAATCCACACATTTACTTCGATTCCAGTTTGTGCAGCGGCTTTTGTGAATGAGCTGGAGTAAGACATACGTGGCACATCCAAACCTCCGCACACCGCTCCCCCCCGGCCCCGGCTCCTGCTCCCCCCGGCCCCGGCTCCTGCTCCCCCCCGGCCCCGGCTCCTGCTACCCCCGGCTCACCTGTTACTCCACAGCCCGTACGCCAGCTCCACGAAGGCGAAGGACAGGTTCAGACACAGGAAAAAGAACAGATTCCTGGAGGTTTTGTCTGCGAGGATGGACCTGCGGACGCGTAAATAAACACGAGAAACGGCGATTTAAGACCCAAAATAAAGACAACAAAGCACTCGTGTGACGATATTTAACGTCGTATCAACACAAAACACATTCCGATGTATTTCTGAATTAATGTCAAGGCGATTTGCAGTGTTTAAGTCATGATTTTAGCGACATTTTGTAGAGTTTAGCCGGTTAGCTTCCGTTAGCATTCCATCATTCACTTTAAACAGCTGGCACTTAGCCGCGTTAGCATTTAGCATCACATGTAGCGCTCTTTTCGTGGTTAAAGTTGCGGTTTTTGCGTGGTTTTCACCTGAACCATCCCGACACCTTGAGCAGCGGGTTGAACTTGGTGGGTTTGTACTCGTCGTCTTTGATGGAGAGCGGTAACATTTTCACAGACGGCCGGACTCTGCGTTAGCTCCGGAGGCTAAAGCTAGCGGCAGGAGTGTGCGGCGGCGCTTCCGGTCCGCCGCGGTTTCACCTTAAAACCGGATTAAAAACCGGACGCAGGGCAACGGCTGACACCGCTCTATGACCCGCTAAACCACGGTATAGGCCTAGAAAATAAATACATTAACAATAAAAAATATGAATACTAATTATTTTGTTTCTTTTTGAGTTATTTAAAATGATAACTGTAGCCTACTTCCTTCTACTTCCGTTAAATATGATTAATGATTCATCGAAATAATCGACAAATAAAATAATCATTTACTAATATAATTGTCATTGCTACTAAAACTATAACGTTTTTATTCGACTATTTATGGTACTATTAGATAACAGTTTAACACTTTTTCATCCCTAATTTCAATCGGTATAAAGTATAGTTTTATTATGTGTATGTTTTATTCAAATCTTTGAGGAAAAATAAATCTGTTGGAGTCAGAAATCATCATTCCGGGGCCTGGGACATCTTTTTGGTGCAGGAAAGTGGTTGGGCAACAATTTATTCCTACATATTTTTGAAGCATTCAGTCACCATGGTTCTATCTGGTTAAAAATGTTGGCTATTTAAAAAAATAATAATAAAAAAAAATATATATATATATATATATATATATATATATATATATATATATATATATATATTATATATAAAATATATTTTATATATATATGTTATATATATATATATATATAATTGCAACTACTTATTACTGAATAAATATAAACACAAATAATCGAAATAGTAAACTCTGATTGGTCGACTAAAAGTAATAGTTTTTTGCATTTCAGTTTTGTTTCAGCGCCATAATAACAGTGACTGTTATTACTTACACTGGAAAAGAGGAAAGTACAAAGTATGTCCAACCCCTCATGTCCAGCAGGTGGCGCTAGAGCGCTGTCCCTCCTCTGCAATACATGATGTCGTTTCACCGCGAGGTCAAACTCTGAGCAGCAGAAGTTTAGAGCAGCTTTTATTGACTTTTCTCCAAAAACACACACATTTAACCCAAACTTTAACCCCAAAAAGCATCTGAACTCTCCAATCACAGACGAGCAGAACGACCAAAGGGCTCAGGCGTCTGCTGGCATGTACTCAAGGCGTCTAAGGGCACAGTTTGCATGTTCTCAAGGCCGTCTGGCACAGTTTGCGTGTTCTGACTAGGCGCACTGGGCATGTTCTGAAGAGCTGGGCACAGTTTGCATGTTTGAAGGCGTCTGGGCACAGTTTGCATGTTCTGAAGGCGTCTGTCACAGTTTGCATGTTCTGAGGCGTCTGGGCACAGTTTGCATGTTCTGAAGGCGTCTGGCACAGTTGGCATGTTCTGAAGGCGTCTGTGCACAGTTTTGCATCTGGGTCTGGGCACAGTATATGCATGTTCTGACAGAGGTCTGGGCACAGGTTGCATGTTCTGAAGGCGTCTGGGCACAGTTTGCATGTTCTGAAGGTGTCTGGGCATGTTCTGAAGGCGTCTGGGCACAGTTTGCATGTTCTGTGCATGTGAAGGCGTCTGGGCACAGTTTGCATGTTCTGAAGGCGTCTGGGGCACAGTTTGCATGTTCTGAGAAGGCCGTCTGCGCACAGTTTGCATGTTTCAAGGCGTCTGGGCATTTCTGAGGCGTCTGTGGCACACGTTTGCCATGCTTGCTCGAAGCGTTGGCCATGCTTCTGAATGGCAGTTAGCTGTTCTGCTTGCATGTTCTCAAATGGTTCTGGCGATGAATTTCTGAGGCGTCTGGGCACAGTTTGCAGTTCTGAAGCGTCTGGGCACAGTTTGCATGTTCTCAAGGCGTCTGGTGCAGTTTGCATGTTCTCAAGGCGTCTCTGGGCATGTTCTGAAGGCGTCTGGGGCACAGTTTGCATGTTCCTGAAGGCGGTCTGGGCACAGTTTGCATGTTCTTAAGGCGTAGGCCAGTTTGCATGTTTCAAGGCGTCTGGGCATATTTGAAGGCGCTGGGCACAGTTTGCATGTTCTCAGGCGTCTGTGCACAGTTTGCATGTTCTCAAGGCGTCTGGGCACAGTTTGCATGTTCTTGAAGGCGCCTGGGCACAGTTTGCATGTTCTGAAGGCGTCTGGGCACAGTTTGCATGTTCTGAAGGCGCCTGGGCACAGTTTGCATGTTCTCAAGGCGTCTGTGAACAGTTTGCATGTTCTCAAGGCGTCTGGGCACAGTTTGCATGTTCTCCTCTGTCCTCCAGCTGGGCTCCTCAGTCCTGACCAGGATCGGGGCTCAGATCTGGTCCACGGCTCCTGGAGGTCCAACCACAAACACTGGAGGATATTTGGGAAAACATTCTTTACATAAAGCGAGGGTCGCACAGAGCGAGCACGTGACCTTTTGACCCCGACCTCCGTCTGATGTTTTGTGAGGAAAAAGCAGTTTCACCTTTGCATACGTTTATATATTTAAGTCTTTTCAATTCTGACTTTTGTCCAAATTAGACTTTTCAGGAGATAAAATAACTCAAATGTGACTCGATGTGTGAATCCAACAGCCCTGAAGAGAGCAGAAGAAGGAGTGGAGCTCTTCATCTTCATCAGACGGACCACCGTTTGTCAAACTTCATCATCTTTCATTTTAAACAGGCACAAGTCAGACTTCGTTTCCCAAAATAGTGAGTTCAAAACCTGACTTCTGAGCTTCACTGTTTTATCATTTAACTGTCTCATTTACGCTGACCACTGCATAAATATGTGAACCGAACTCTAGGTGGCGCTGCAAACACGATTTTGTTGAATTAATGTCTGAAAATGACAGAAACATGTGTTTTCTTTAAACCGAGACAAAGGTTTTGGAGTGTTTAGTGTGATTTTATTCATATGTTTCAGAACTCTGTCATTTTACACCGATTTTTTTACACTTTTCACAATTAGAAAACCATAAAAACCTGAAAACGGCACTTTGAAGAAACACAAATCTACTTCTGTTTTGTTCAATAATAGGATGAAAACTGTGGTGTTTGCAGACATCTGTGTTTCTGTGGGGTACTTTCTGTGTGTGGACTCAGCTAAAAGAGGAGATAACAGGAAGTGACCCGTGACCCCTGACCCCTGACCCGGCGTGTGAGCGGAGGCATTTCCTGCGCTTCAGGAGACGCGTGGATGAAGATGGAGAGCTCCTCAAGGCCGGACCGTACATCATTGTGTGAGCGCGACGCCAAATTTGGTCGTGTGCTTCTCGCTTTGCCTGCGCTCTGATTGGTTTGACCTTTGCCCTTTTGTGCTCAAAGAGACGCTTCCGATGCTGCGGACGACGTATGAAGCTGAAGTGTGAAGATGACACAGCCACGTTTCCACTGGCTCTCTTTGGTTCGGTCCTTAAGTCTATGGTCTGGGCCGTTTCTCTGATCCAAAGTGGGCCCTGAGAGGTTCTGGCTCTGTTGGGCTCCAGGTGGACTTTAGCTCAGGGGGAGGAGCTCCACACCACAGCCAGATGATTGGACCAGAGAGAACGCAGACTCAGGCAGAAAGCAGAGAAACACAAAAGAACCATCTGTCACCGAACAATAAAAATAACAAAAATGCATCAAAAAGAGACAAAAGCGCATCACAAAGCAACAAAAACATGACAAAAAGCAACTTAAACGGACAAATCGTGACTATAAGCGACAAAATGCAAATGAGGGACTATTAGCAACAATGGGTGATGAGAAGTGACAAAAAATGAATAAAAGTGGGGAAAAAAAGCGTAAAAAAAGAACCTTAAAAGCGACAAAAACTCAATTTGAAGTAATAAAATGCAACTTAAGCAACAAAAAGTGAGAAAATTCAAATGAGGCCATGTACACACGCAGGCCGCCCTTCGTTTACTAAAAAGTACTGCGTACACACATCGTTTTTCAAGAGCGTAATCCTCTGGTTATGTGTGGACGACAGGTCAAATCGTAGAAAAATATATGCGTTTCATCAGATACGGCTTCATGGCCTAAAAGTGACAGAAACACTTCATTTTCATCACTTCAAACTCTTGATCTCGTGCTAAAGCGCTGTATTTCCACTGATGCTAACTTGTATGTTGAGCCGTAGCAACACAAACCTAGCACAGCACGTTGGCAACAGCCATTTCCTGTTTGTCGCCGCGCGGCACTCGCGTTGTCGAGAGCCCAAATGTGCTGTTTCCAGGTCAGAATGCGTCTGACATGATTCCATAAAGAGAGGTTCAAACGCGGCGTCGAGGCTTTGCACACAAGGCAAAGACATGAGGCAAAACTGTTCCTGTGCACGCCAGCTTTAGCCACGCCCCTCACACACACACACTTGGAATCACTAAACGTCTTTTTGTGACTTGCTGAAAATTAAAAAAGTATAATTCAGGTACAATTTAGATTCTACTTATGAATAAAACAGCCCTTGGTTTTAGGGCCCGGATCATGGGGCGTTCTTCATCATTTTAATGTTTTTTGTTTACAATTCCTTTAATTGGATCATATCTGAACAGTATTCAAGTTGAAATACACATTCGTTCTTGCAAAAGGCTGTTACGTACCTTTACTATATTATAATATATACATTTTTTGTCGTGCGGCGTTGAGCATTTCTGCTGCGCGTTGGCCAAACGCAGTCGCATCTCGAGACGGTTCAATTGGTCGTTTTTCGCAGACCGCTGAAGCGTCGGAAGCTGATGCTGGCTCATAACGTTTGTGTGAACGGGTTTGTTTGTCCAGGCAGCTTCTCACCCCCGCTGCAGTTTCCATGGAGACGCACTCAGACGTCTCAAAATAAAAGACCAGAAAAGAGGGAAAATAAGAGATGTTGATCTCACTCAGTCAGGAGGAAAACTGTGGCAGAACGGGAGCCAAACGGACCTGGTTTAGTCCTGCTGAAGTTTGGCTTGGCCTGATTTAGTCCTAGTTAAGACCTGGTTTAGTCCTGGTTAAGTCCTTGTTTAGTGGTTAGTCCATGAGTGGTCTGAAAGAGGAGTGAAGAAGACGTTCATTTTCTTGAAACAGGAATTGTTTGTGTTCACGTGACGTCACAACGTGATCTTTAGGGTTTAAATCTGGTTCAGGTCAGAATCCTCAGTAGAACGCTCTGTCAGGGTCAGAGGTCAGATTTGTTGACCTGGTTTATGGGCCCCTTCACCATCTGAGATTATGACATCATCCAGTTCTAGAACGTAAACACAAACTTTGATTGGCCGGCGAAACAACCTCCCCTCAGTCCACAACAGCCTCGCTACGCTTCGGCAGGTGGAGGTGGTCTCACCTCAGTCCACCTTAACGACCCAAACTACGAGTGGAACTGTCAGAAACACGGACAGTGGTAACTCCTCCCCTTTGGGCTCAGGACCAATCAGAGCTCAGTATAAACGCGGCTGCACAAACCAACTTCATCAGATTGAAAATGACTTTGGGACTAGACCAGGACTCACCCTGGACTCACCCTGGACTCACCCTGGGCCCACCCTGGACTCACGCTGGGCTCACCCTGGACTCACCCTGGGCTCACGCTGGGCTCACCCTGGACTCACCCTGGACTCACCCTGGGCCCACCCTGGACTCACCCTGGGCTCACCCTGGACTCACCCTGGCTCACCCTGGACTCACCCTGGGCTCACCCTGGGCTCACCCTGGACTCACCCTGACTCACTCTGGCTCACCCTGGGACTCACTCTGGACTCACCCTGGACTCACTCTGGACTCACTCTGGACTCACCCCTGGAACCTCACCCTGGACTCACCCTGGGCACTCACCTCTCTGGGACTCACCCTGGCACCTGACTCACCCTGGACTCACCCTGGGACTCACCTGGACTCACCCTGGGCTTCACCTGAGACTCACCCACGCTGGACTCACCCTGGACTCACCCTGGACTCACCCTGGACTCACCCTGGACTCACCCTGGGCTCACCCTGGACTCACCCTGGACTCACCCTGGACTCACCCTGGACTAACGAAACCCTTTCCTTTGGACAGTTGGTGCTTTTCTCTTTAAGTTTGACATGAGCGTGTCGTTACCATGGAGACTATTTGAAGAGAAACTGAATCAAGAGTTAAACAAGACGCAGGCAAATTAGGAAATCAATATCTTTAATAAAAAGACAAATTTACAGCGGCGCATTTCAGAAATTCTAAACCAAATGAAATGTAGAATATCGATGCGTTCATACGTCTGCACATGATTCGCCCTACAGGAAGTCAGAGGAAGTACATTCGCCCTACAGGAAGTGAAAGGAAGTACATTCGCCCTACAGGAAGTGAAAGGAAGTACATTCGCCCTACAGGAAGTGAAAGGAAGTACATTCGCCCTACAGGAAGTGAAAGGAAGTACCTTCGCCCTACAGGAAGTGAAAGGAAGTACCTTCGCCCTACAGGAAGTGAAAGGAAGTACCTTCGCCCTACAGGAAGTGAAAGGAAGTACATTCGCCCTACAGGAAGTGAAAGGAAGTACATTAATTGATCGCTGTTGATTAGACGATAAATCAGAGAGAAAATAAAACCTTGGCTTAAATGTGACGTTCCTTAGATCAGGTGTGGTTGTGGTGGTGGTTGTGGTGGTGGTTGTGGTGGTGGTTGTGTTTTTTGTGGTTGTGGTGTTTTTTGTGGTTGTGGTGTTTGTGGTGGTGGTTGCTGTGGTTGTAAATGTGCATGAAGCTAACGTTCCAGGCGCTTCAGCTCGTTCCATCTGAATGAACTCGTATGTAAACGACAGGATAAAAAAGAAAAATACACTTTAAACAAAAGTCACAGAATATTGTCGAGTTTAACTTGTACAAATGTGAATATAATTCATGTGGTCACTCATGACTCATCCACTTTCTGTCATCCTTGTCTTTGTTGTAACATCACGGTTTGTGTGACGTGTGAGTCGCTGGAGCATCTCTGAGATCACAAGTTCGATTACCAGTTCGAGGTGCGTTCAAGGGCATTTTCTTAAACGCGCCATAAATCACATTTATGAGAAAGTGGGAATCCAGCGTCGTAAACTTCAGTTCTTTTTTGAACACGGCAATTACGCCACCTATTTTATTGTCAAAGTTTGTGAATATAAAAGTATGTTGTTGCAGTGGTAAATCATAAAGGCCTCTCATGGGTTCAGCTGCCCGTTTATGGGCGACATTTTGACGACTTTAAACCATTCAAATCTATTTAGTTTAAAGTTCTGAGTGCGGTGGCAATGGTAAAAAATATTCCATCAAACTGCAGGATATGACGGCAGGTTTGGGAAAAAAATACACTGAAAACTGTATATATTAACCTAACGTAAAACATATAAAAAGCTAGTGTAATTTTAAGCTAATGAAGGCACAGTTATTCATTTTCATTTCGAGCAGGAGGACGCTGGACGTGATTCACAGTTCACTTTCGCTTTAGTCTCACTTCAAAAAATAAAGACACAGTAAAAGCCCATTTTATTACTCTATTTGCGATTAAGCTAAGTAGTCGATTGTTAGCCACATTAGCTTCACATTTCACAGTTTTTAGCCACACACGTAATTTAAATCATGGTCATTTCTGACTTATAAGATTTTAGAATATTTCCACAGAAAAGTTTTTCACACAAAAGTGCAAGATAAACTATTCGCTCAAACTGGGAAGTTAGCAACATTTATGCTTCAGTTACAGCTAAGTCTAAGTGACATTAGTAACACGTTAGCCGCTCTTTAGTTTTGTTAGCTTGGATTGCATCTTAAACTAAAGTACTTAACGTTTTGATCTTTAGCTAATGTTTATAAGCTCATGCACATTGGAAGCATTGATTATGTTTTGCTGGACGCTAATTTGAAACTTGAGCTAACTTTAGCCACATTTAGCTTCACGTTAGCATTGTCCGTAGCATCACCACAGTATTTATGTCACACCATTCTTATTTTAGCCACGGTCAGAAGCTAAACAGTTCCTTCTTTTACGCATTCAAGTAGTGGCACAGCGGGTTGAGCGTTCTGCCCTCTAACCAGAGGATCGGCGGTTTAAAAGTCATCGTTTCCCTTGGGCAAAACACTTCATCTCTTTGCCAACACAAACAGTCAATGTAAAAACAACTTCACAGCAGGTCTTTATGTGGATTGTCTGGATGTTTGGATCTCAGTCGCGCCCCCTGGAGTTGCTCGCGTGATCCGTACCTTCATGGACGTTACTTTTGTCGGGTTTCCTCCTCATGTGGAGCTGGACTCGGGGTAGGAGCGGGTGAGTTGGTAGGAGCCTTTTTTCCGCGCTCGTCGGACGTATTCGAGGAACAGAGCGGCCGACGTGAGACCGACGGCGACGCCGAGCGAGCAGACGAGGATCAAGCTGAGGTTTGGAGACGGGAAGCGGCTGCTGCTGCGCTCTGAGCGGAAGAAGAGCGACAAGAGGTGTGTAAACGATACAGGAATCAGATAACACACTTAAAGAGGCTGTACACAGTGTTTATCCTCGGCGTTAGCATGCTAGTTGTTTTATGTTATTAGGTAACCGTTGTTTTGGTCGTAGTAATAGTCGTTTTGGTCGTAGTAATAGTAGTTTGGTCGTAGTAATAGTAGTTTGGTCGTAGTAATAGCAGTTTTGGTCGTAGTAATAGTCGTTTTGGTCGTAGTCATAGTTTTTGTTGTAGTAATAGTAGTTTTGTTGTAGTAATAGTAGTTTTGGTCATAGTAATAGTTGTTTTGGTCATAGCAATAGTAGTTTTGGATGTAGTAATAGTAGTTTTGGTCGTAGTAATAGTAGTCTGGTCGTAGTAATAGTAGTTTTGGTCGTAGTAATAGTTTTTGTTGTAGTAATAGTATTTTTTGTTGTAGTAATAGTTGTTTCGTTAGTATATAGTTAGTTTTGGGTCGTAGTAAATAGAGGGCAGTTTTGGTCGTAGTAATAGTTGTTTTGGTATTGAAGTAATAGTTGTGTTTGTGGGTTGTACGCTCACACTCGCTCTGTGTTATTATTGAAGTTCGTGGCACTTATAGGGTCGGTTGGTTAGTCGGATGTCTGTTTTGGTCGTAGTAATGGTTGTTTTTGGTCGTAGTAATAGTTGTTTTGGTCGTTTTTGGCTCGTAGTAATAGTTGTTTTGGTCGTAGTATAGTTGTTTTGGTTCGTTTTGTTAAGTTAATAGTTGTTTGGTCGTAGTAATAGTTGGTTTTGGTCGTAGTAATAGTTGTTTTGGTCGTAAGTAATAGTTGTTTGGTCATATAGTTGTTTGGTCGTAGTAATTCAGTTTTTGGTCGTAGTAATAGTAGTTTGGTCGTAGTAATAGCAGTTTTGGTCCTAGTAATAGTCGTTTTGGTCGCAGTAATAGTTGTTTTGGTCTTGTTGTAATAGTTGTTTTGGTCATTAGTAATAGTTGTGTTTTGATAGCAATAGTAGTTTTGTCGTAGTAATAGTAGTTTTGGTCGTTAGTAATAGTTAGTCTGGTCGTAGTAATAGTAGTTTTGGTCGTAGTAATAGTTTTTGTTGTAGTAATAGTATTTTTTGTTGTAGTAATAGTCTGTTAGTCGTATAATGTAGTTCTGGTGTAGTATAGTAGTTTTGGCTCGTAGTAATAGTTGTTTTGGTCGTCAGTAATAGTTGTTTTGGTCGTTTTGGTCGTAGTAATATGTTGTTTTTGATCGTAGTTAATAGTTGTTTTTGGTCGTCAGTAATAGTTTTTTGTATAGCATAGTAGTTTTGGTCGTAGTAATAGCAGTTTTGTCCTAGTAATGTCGTAGTTTGGTCAGTAATAGTTGTTTTGGTCGTAGTAATAGTTTGTTTGGTCATAGCAAGTAGTAGTTTGGTTCGTAGTAATAGTAGTTTTTGGTCGGTAGTAATAGTATTCTGGTCGTAGTAATATGTAGTTTTGTCGTAGTAATAGTTTTTGTTGGTAGTAATAGTATTTGTTTTGTTGTTAAAGTAATTGTTAGTTGTAGTTTTGGGTCGTAGTAATAGTAGTCTGTTGGTCATAGTAAAGTAGTTTTGGTCGTAGTAATTAGTTTTTGTTGTAGTAATAGGTCGGTTTTGTGTTTGTAGTAATAGTAGTTTTGGTCGTAGTAATAGTTTTGGTCGTAGTAATAGCAGTTTTGTCGTTCATAATAGTTGTTTTGGTCTAGTATAGTTGTTTGGTCATCTTGTCGTAGTAATAGTCGTTTTTGATCGTAAGTAATAGTTGTTTTGGTCGTAGTAATATTTGTTTTGGTCGTAGTAATAGTAGTTTTGGTCGTATAATAAGTGTTTTGGGGTCGTAGTAATAGGTTGTCTGGTCGTGATAGTATTTGTTTTTGGTCGTAGTAATAGTTTTTTGTTGTGTATATATTTGTAGTTAGTTTGTGGTCGTAGTAAGTAGTCTGGTCGTAGAATAGTAGTTTTGTCGTAGTAATAGTTTTTGGTTGTAGTAATAGTCGTTTTTGGTTGTAGTAATAGTAGTTTTTGGTGTAGTAATAGTTTTGGTCGTAGTAAAGAGTTTTGGTCGTAGTAATTAGTATGTTTTGGGTCGTAGTTAATAGTTGTTTTGCGTAGTAATAGTTGTTTTGTCGTTTTGTCTATATTAGTTGTTGGTCTAGTTAGTTGTTTTGGTCGTATTTGGGTCGTAGTATCAGTTGTTTTGGTCGTAGTAATAGTGTTTTTGTCTGTATAATAGTTGTTTTGTGGTTGGCCCGTAGTAATAGTTGTTTGGTCGTAGTAATAGTGCAGTGTGAGTATGTTGGTCGTAGTAATTTTCGAGTCAGGCTTTTGGTTTTGCGCAGTTATATAGTTTTTGGTCGTAGTAATAGTTGGGTTATTTGGTCATAGTAATAGTTGTTTTGGTCATAGCAATAGTAGTTTTGGTCGTAGTAATAGTAGTTTTGGTCGTAGTAATAGTAGTCTGGTCGTATAATGTAGTTTTGGTCGTAGTAATAGTTTTTTGTTGTAGTAATAGTATTTTTTGTTGTCGTAATAGTTGTTTTTGGTCGTAGTAATAG
Organism: Chaenogobius annularis; assembly: GCA_015082035.1. NCBI lineage: Eukaryota > Metazoa > Chordata > Actinopteri > Gobiiformes > Gobiidae > Chaenogobius > Chaenogobius annularis. The sequence continues at coordinate 17,432 of BJKM01001061.1, read as the reverse complement.
TAGTGCTGGTCGTAGTAATAGTAGTTTTGGTCGTAGTAATAGTTTTTGTTGTAGTAATAGTCGTTTTTGTTGTAGTAATAGTAGTTTTGGTCGTAGTAATAGTTTTGGTGCGTAGTAATAGTTTTTTTGGTCGTTTGGTCGTAGTAATAGTTGTTTGGTCGTCTAGTAATAGTTGTTTTGGTCATTTGGTCGTAGTAATAGTTGTTCTTGGTCGTAGTAATAGTTGTTTGGTTCGTAAGTATAGCAGTTTTGTTCGTAGTATAGTCGTTTGGTCGCCAGTATAGTTGTTATTGGTCGTAGTAATAGTTTTTTTGGTCGTTTTGGTCGTTAGTAGGTAATAGTGTTTTGGTCTAGTAATGTCGTTTTGCGTGCAGTAATAGTGGTTTTGGTCGTTATAGTATAGTAGTTTTTGGTCGTAAGTAATAGTATTTTGGTCGTAGTACTAGTTTTTGTTGTAGTAATTAGTTTTTGTTGTAGTAATAGTAGTTTTGGTCATAGTAATAGTTGTTTTGGTCATAGCAATAGTAGTTTTGGTCGTCAGTAATAGTAGTTTTTGTCGTAGTAATAGTTTTTTGTTGTAGTAATAGTAGTTTTGTCATAGTAATAGTTGTTTTTGTCGTAGTATAGTTTAGTATAGTAGTCTGGTCGGTAGTAATAGTTTTTGTGAGTAATAGTAGTTTTTGGTCTTGTAGTAATAAGTTTTTGGTCTGTAGTAATAGTTTTTTTTGTTGTAGTAATAGTAGTTTTGGTCCTCAGTAATAGTTTTTTTGTTGCAGTAATAGTAAGTTTTTGGTCGAGTAGATAGCATTTTGGTCGTTAGGTGAATCGGCCTGTTTTGGTCGCGCAGTAATAGTTGTTTTGGTCGTACGTATATAGTAGTTTTGGTCATAGTAATAGTTGTTTTGGTTACCTCTGACGCTGATGGAGAAGACGTGCACCTCGAGAGCCCAGCTTCGTTGCTCACGTTGACCTGGTACAAGCCCGAGTCTGCCGCGACGACATTGAACAATAGGAAGGTGCCGTCACGTGAGGTGAGTGTCGCTGCGTTCCCATTGGTCAGTTTGGTCAGGTACACGGAAGGGGCGGGGCACAGACGGGATGAGCAGCAGACGGTGATGTTTCTGCCCCTCGAAGACCACCGACGAGCGCAAGAACCAGGACTGAGGTGATCCTGCGCGGAGCTGGAGAGACATGAGAGAGGGTTAGACCAAGCAGACCGAGCACCAGAGACAGCGGCCAGCGACAGGACCAAAGACAGGACCACAGCAGACAAAGCACAACCAGCCAGAACACCAAGAGACAGACCGAGACCAGGAGACAAAGACCAGGGAGCGCAAAGACAGGGAGCACAAAGACGCAAAGACAGAGACCAGAGACGGACGACCAGAGACCAGAGACCAGAGACCTAGGGGACCAAAGACCAGGGACCAAAGACGCAGGGCCAAGCGCAAAGACCTTAGAGACGCAGAGACAGGGACCAGAAGACCAAAGACCAGAGACCAGAGACCAGGGACCAGAGACCAGAGACCAGAGACCAGAGACCAGGGACCAGGGACCAAAGACCAGGGACCAAAGACCAGAGACCAGAGACCAGAGACCAGGGACCAGGGACCAAAGACCAGAGACCAGAGACCAGGGACCAGGGACCAGAGACGTAGTATTCATCTCCAGTTTAGCTCGAGATGTGACGACCATGATGATGAGGGAATGAGGACCAGACTGAGTTCTGTATAAGACTTATTAAGACACAACCTTCTGTTTTCAGCTGTCTCTTCAAACCTTGATTAAAGGAGCAACAAACCCAGTCAAAACAGAGGAGGAAAAGGGCAGAGATCGGACTCATATATTACGATCTAATTCCAATTTGAAAAGTTTCAAAAGGCGAATCACAACAATAGAATATATTTAGCCGACATAATTATCCTGTCTTATTTTGTTGAAAAAAAACTTGGTTGTTCTCTACAAACATGTTCTAAAATGCCCTGGATTCTTGGATTCGTTTCTGGACCTTTCAACAGAATCCTTCAAAAACATGAAATCGAACATCGAATTGTAACGGAATCAACAGAGCAGTGGAAACTCCTCCCCTTTAAGCCCCCTCAGGGCTGAACAACTCTAGTTTCTCAAACCAGCACCTTTAGATTGAAAGGACTTGAAGGGAGTTGAAACGTTTCGATTTCAAGCAGAAGGATCTCAAAACTGCATTTGTTTAAGACGGGCTTTCTTTGAACAATTTGGCTTGAAGCAACTGTGTTTGGCCTAAACCCAGAATAAACCCAAAGTAAACCCAGAATGAACCCAAAGTAAATCCAAAGTAAACCCAGAATAACCCCAGAGTAAACCCAGAATAAACCCAAAGTAAACCCAGAATAAACCCAGAATAAACCCAAAGTAAACCCAGAATAAACCCAAAGTAAACCCAGAATAAACCCAAAGTAAACCCAGAATAAACCCAGAATAAACCCAAAGAAACCAGAATAAACCCAGAAACCAGAATAAACCCAGAATAAACCAAAGTAAACCCAGAATAAACCAGAATAAACCCAAAGTAAACCCAGAATAAACCCAGTAAACCCAGAATAAACCCAAAGTAAACCCAAAGTAAAACCCAGAATAAACCCAGAGCAGACACTTTCACAATACGAGCGCACAAATAGATCTGTTTTGATGTTGACCAGAGCAGCTCTTTCACAATAAAATGTGGAGATTCAGATAAGCCTTTCTCTGATCAGATCCAGACTGAGCCTGATCCCCTCTTCACTCTGAGACCAGAACTAAACCAGGACTAAACCAGGACTAAACCAGGACTAAACAGGTCTAAACCAGGACTAAACCAGGACTAATGATCAGAGTTTGTCCAGTGGATTCGGCCTCATTCACTTTTTGAAACGTTTAAACGACACAAAAACAAAAAGTGCACTTTGGTTTTCAGACGTCACAGAGATGGGTTCTGTTTCTGTCGAGGTTCAAAGTCCGAGGGTTTGGACTTGAATGTGGTTTTAGACACGTTTTGACACAAAACTGGATTCTTTTAGCAGTTTGAGGCTAAACAAACAGCTGAAGGGCGTGGTCACTCATCCTAAAAAAGGACAAAACAGCCCAGAATTTGGAAATGAGTCACTTTCACCCCCGTTTCACCCCGTTTCACCCGTGTTTCACCCCGTTTCACCCCCGTTTCACCCCGTTTCACCCCCGTTTCACCCCCGTTTCACCCCCCGTTTCCCCCGTTCACCCCCGTTTCACCCCCGCGTTTCACACCCCCGTTATCACCCCCCGTTTCACCCCCGTTTCCCCCCCGTTTCACCCCTTCACCCCCGTTTCACAGAACGATGGAAACCACTCTGTCCAGACTCGGACCAAAACAAAACCATCTCCTCGTTTCAGAGTTTGATGAAATTGGCTTTTGGCGTTGGCAAAGTTCATCGGGAGGTTTGAGCGATGACTCGTTGTTTTGGGCGCAGAGCGACTTTAGACCAGAGGAAACTGAGCCAGGTTTACGGACGGTCCTGAAGCACCGCCTGAACGACGCGCACGTTATTAAGACCAATGGAAATGAAAGATTTAAAATAAACCTCGCAGAGCAAGAAATGTGAGCCGTTGGAAACCAGTCTAACCAGGACTAACCAGCGAACCAGTCCAGAACCAGGTCTAAAACAGGGAAACCAGGTCCAAACCAGTTAAACCAGGTCAAACCAGGTTTTAAGACTTAAACCAGTTCCAAACCAGGTCTAAACCAGGCAACCAGATAACATAGGCAACCAGGCTAAACGGCAAACAGTCCAAACCAGGTCTAACCAGGCCTAAAACCAGGTCCCAAACCAGGTCTAAACCAGGGCTAAACCAGGTCCAAACCAGGTCTAAACCAGGTCTAACCAGTCTTTAGGACCCAAACCAGTCCAAACCAGGTCTTAAGGACTAAACCAGGACTAAACAAGGACTAAACCAGGTCCAAACCAGGTCTAAACCAGGTTTTAAGACTAAACCAGGTATAATACAGGTCTAATCCAGTGTTTTAAACAAGGACTAAACCACGTCCAAACTAGTTTAAACCAGGACTAAACAGGACTAAACAGGACTTAAACCATGACTAAACCAGGCTTAAACCAGACTAAACCAGGACTAAACCAGGACTAAACAGACAAGGCTAAACCAGACTTAAACACGACTAACAAGACTAAACCAGGACTAACAAGGACTGAAAAGACACCTCCAGAACTTTTATCATGAATTTTGGTTTAAATTGTACCTAAATTATACTTTTTAATCCTGAGGTCGATCTGAGCAAGTCACACAAACGACCTTTAGTCATTCCAGGTTGTGTGTTGTGTGTGAGGGGCCGTGGCAAAGCGAAGCGTTGCACAGGAACAGTTTTTGCCTCATGTCTTTGCCTTGTGTGCAAAGCCTCGACGCCGCGTTTGAACCTCTCTTTATGGAATCATGTCAGACGCATTCTGACCTGGAAACAGCACATTTGGACAAACAGGAAACAGCTGTTGCTAACGTGCTGTGCTAGCTTTGTGTTGCTAAGGCTCGACATATAAGTTAGCATCAGTGGAAAACACAGTGCTTTAGCACGTTTGGAGTGATGAAGATGAAGTGTTTCTTGTCACTTTAAATGATGCGTTTTTGTTGCTTTTGGTGCCATTTTGTAGCTTAAGTCGCTTTGTTCATTAACTTTAGTCACTTTTAGTCAAATCTTTGTTGTTTTTTTATGCGTTTTTCTTGTGTGAATTCTTCTGCTTTTCTGAACTGAAACAAGCTCTTTACCTCTCACAGTGACGTTTGGCCCGTCCCGCGCTGCTCCGTGCCCATTTGGTGATTCACACTGGTAGTGGGCGGAGTCCTGCAGCTGAGCGAACGGTAGGCTGAAGGACAGGAAGTGGGTGGCGTCCTCTCGGTGAATCTCCTCCCCGTTCTTGCTCAGGACCAGAGTCGGGGGCGGGGCTCCGTCTGACTGACAGGTGAGAGTGAAGTCCGCCCTCCAGCACCGGCTCCGCGGTTCGCCGACAGGAGACGTTTGTGGGCGGGGCTATAGGCGGAGGAAGGAGGAGTCAGACCGAATAAAGCACGTTAAAGGACAAATATTGTGCATTATTTCTGTTGTTTTTGGCCTTTAAAACTTTCTCTTGAGCAACTTTAGTTTGGCATCTTATGTCTCTGGCTTTTCCCCCGCGAGGAACTGACACGAGGGCTCCGTCTACAGGCAGCAGAGGGAATTAAGAATTTGAGAGAAGAACATTGGGGCTTTCCCAGACTTCCACCGCAGATGTGAACAGAAGAAAGTCTCAGGACGAGTCTGGAGATGATTTATGGAGGTAAAAAACAGGAGATTCCCAGAGTGATGTCACAGATGGAGGAGTGTTTTTGAGGCTCGGAGGGGAGAGGACTTTCTCACCAGGATTCAGCAAACTGAGTGACTGAAGCTAATAAGCTAATGAGCTAATGAAGCTAATGAAGCTAATTAAACTAATGAAGCTAATGAAGCTAATGTGCTCAGCTGAGTTTGTGACGAGGAACATGTCGAGACAGGCAGGACTAAACCAGGACCAGGACTAAACCAGGACTAAACCAGGACTAAACCAGGTCTTGAACAAGGACTAAACCAGGACTAATCCAGGACTAAACCAGGACTAAACCAGGACTAAACCAGTAAACCAGACTAAACAGGTCTTGAACAAGGACTAAACCAGGACTAAACCAAGGACTAATCCAGGACTAATCCAGGACTAAACCAGGTCTAAACCAGGACTAATCCAGGACTAATCCAGGACTAAACCAGGTCTAAACCAGGACCAGACCTCACTCACAGTGTATGTGTAAGTGTGTAGAGGCGGTTCTGCTCCTCCAGACCTCGCCGTCCTCTGTCAGCATTTCGGCCCGACAGCTCAGGTCCTGCTGGGTCTGGAGAAGGTCCTGCTGGCCCTGGAGGAGGTTCTGCTGGCCCTGGAAGAGGTTCTGCTGGCCCTGGAGGAGGTTCTGCTGGCTCTGGAGGAGGTTCTGCAGCTGGGTCTGGTCCAGTCGCAGCTCTGAGGTGATGTTCTGAAGCGTCTCGGAGTGAGGAAACCTGCCCTCGGTCTGAACGGACTCGTTACCCATCAGCCACCGCAGCCGGAGCCGGCCCGCTGGGTAAACGCTGGACACGGAGCAGAAGAAAACGGCCTCGCGACCCAAAACCACGGGACCAGGAGAGGAGAGGAGCGGGTCGGACGGGAACGCTGCAGAGAAGGTCAGCGTGTTACTTCACACAGACATTCAGAAGAACAAACGCACAGTGACTGGGTGAAAAATAAGAGTTTGAAATGACAGGAAGTGGAGCTGAGTCCCTCTGTGATGTCATCAGCGTGCGACACAGAGACAGCTGACACTTAACTGACGCACTAACTGACACTTTAAACCGTTGGACTAAATAAAGCTGTTCTATGGTGTTATTGTGTCAGATCAGAACTGTTGTGTCATTCATGTGGATTCGGGCTCTCGTTTACAGTCTGGTTGCTAGGTAACAGCAGTGGAATGACCTCTGCCTGTGTCACATTTGTGCGCTCGTGTCCAAACAGGAAGTGCAACTATAAACTTTACAAAAATGGTGAAACTTGGGACGAACGGGCCAAATGTCGAGTCAAATCTGAAATATAATTGTGTGTTTAAAGTGTCACATGGACTTTAAATGCATCTGACTCCGCCCAAACAAAGCACAAAAAGAGCGAGGCTTCCTCCAGGTTAGTTCAGATGACAGATTATTGACATGAGGGCTCCTCTCCTCTTCGCTCCGAGTGCGAGGAGGCTGAATGTCTCTCCTCTCTCTCTCTCTCTCGTGTGGGGGAGAGAAGAGACAATGCGCCGCACGCCTCCGCGAACACATCCGAACAGGAGGCACTGAACGCACAGCGGCTGGTGCGCGGACGCGTTCCGTTTAAAGCCTTAGACTGGAACATGTCTTTACAGAGTCGAGCTGGGGGCGTTTCGTGGTTTCTCTGAACATAAACACAAACGTCTGTCTTCACATTGGTTTAGGCTGAAAGAATAACGTGAAGCTGTTTCGAATATTTAAGACAATTTACACCAATGTGTCACTTTGACTTCTGTTGAGAACGCTGAATCCTCAGACGACATTGAATCAGACCACTTCAGCCTACATCTGACAACACATTTATTCTTGTTATTCTGCTGTTTTCTGTGTATAATTTGCGTTTGTTCCGCGTTTGTTCCCCTTTTATTCTGCGTTTGTCCGCGTTTTCCGCTTTATTCTGCGTTTGTTCCGCGTTTGTTCCGCGTTTATTCGCTTTTATTCTGTATTTATTCTGCGTTCATTCCGCGTTGTTTCCGCGTTTATTCCGCTTTTATTCCGTGTTTGTTTCGCATTTGTTCTTCGTTTTTTCTGCGTTTTTTCCGCGTTATTTCCACCTTTTTCTGTTTTTTCTGCAATTATTCTGCGTTTTTTGCGTTTATTCTGCGTTTTTTTCTGTGTTTTCTGCGTTTGTCCGCGTTTTTTCTGTGTTTTTTCCGCCTTTATTCTGTATTTATTCTGCGTTTGTTCCGCGTTTGTTCCTCGTTTATTCCGCTTTATATCCGCGTTTGTTTCGCATTTGTTCTACGTTTTTACCGCCTTTATTCTGTGTTTATTCTGCGTTATTCTGCGCTTATTCTGTGTTTAATTCTGCTTTTTTCTGCGTTTGTTCCGCTTTTATTCCGCGTTTGTTCTGCTTTTATTCCGCGTTTGTTCCGCTTTTATTCCGCGTTTGTTCGTTGTTTTTTCTGCACTTTATTCTGCGTTTGTTCCGCGTGATTATTCCGTTTTTATTCCGCGTTTGTTCGCACTCTTGTTCTGCGTTTTTTCTGCGTTTTTTCCACCTTTATTCTGTGTTTTTTCTGCATTTATTCTGCGTTTATTCTGCGTTTTTTTTCTGTGTTAATTCTGCGTTTGTTTCCGCATTTGTTTCGCGTTTGTCCTCGTTTATTCCGCTTTTATTCCGCGTTTGTTCGCATTTGTTCTGCGTTTTTTCCGCCTTTATCTGTGTTTATTCTGCGCTTTTTCTGTGTTAATTCTGCGTTTTTTCTGCATTTATTCTGCGTTTGTTTCGCGTTGTTCGCTTTTATTCGCGTTTGTTCTGCTCATTTATTCCGCTGTTCTGCGTTTGTTCCGCTTTTATTCCGCGTTTGTTCTGCGTTTGTTCCGCGTTTGTTCGCGATTTATTCCGCTTTTATTCCACGTTTGTTCCACGTTTTTTCTGTGTTTTTCCGCGTTTTTTCCGGCCTTTATTCTGTATTTTTCTACGTTATTCGCGTTTTTTCTGTATTTATTCTGCGTTTTGTTCCGCATTAGTTTCGCGTTTGTTCCTCGTTTTATTCCGCTTTATTCATTCCGCGTTTGATTTCGCATTTGTTCTGCGTTTTTTCCGCCTTTATTCTGTGTTTATTCTGCGCTTTTCTGTGTTAATTCTGCGTTTTTTCTAGTTCTGCGTTTGTTCCGCGTTTGTTCCGCTTTATTTTCCGCGTTTGTTCTGCTTTTATTCCGCGTTTGTTCTGCGTTTGTTCCGCTTTAATTCCGCGTTTGTTCTGCGTTTGTTCCGCGTTTGTTCGGCGTTTATTCCGCTTTTAATTCCACGTTTGTTCCACGTTTTTCTGTGTTTTTTCCGCGCTTTTTCCGCCTTTATTCTGTATTATTCTACGTTTATGCTGTGTTTATTCTGCCTTTTTCTGCCTTTTTTCTGCTTTTTTCTGCATTTTTTCCGCGTTTGTTCCGCGTTGGTTCCGCCGTTGTTCCGCGTTGTTGTTCCGCCTTTGTTCCGCCTTTGTTCGCCTTTATTCCGCCTCTTATTCCGCCTTTATTCTGTCTTTATTCTGCTTTATTCCGTGTTTATTCCGCCTTTATTCCGCCTTTATTCTGCCTTTATTCCGTCTTTATTCCGCCTTTATTCCGCCTTTATTCCGTGTTTATTCCGCCTTTATTCTGTCTTTATTCCGCGTTTATTCCGCGTTTATTCCGCCTTTATTCCGCCTTTAGTTCTGTCTTTATTCCGCGTTTATTCTGTTCGACATGATTAGTGGTCTTTAAAGTTATGGCACCGTTATTCCTACAGTCTAAATTGGCGAATTCTTTTTGTGTGTCATTTAAAGTTGTGTTTTTAAACTCAGAACACGATGTAATCTGTTAATATCCTCCGTCAGGACGTTGTTGAAGCGACATTTACAGGCATTTAACTAAACAGTCATCAAAACAAACTGAAGACTAAAACCACTGTTCAACATCAGGCCCGGGGCCAAATCAGGCCCTCAGAGTGATTTCATCCGGCCATGACCATTATCCCTGGCTTTTCCCGTTGCGAGAACTGGTTCACACGGGGGCACCATCTACTGGCAGCAACGGGAAACACAAGGGGCGCGCGCTGCACAGGAAGCAGCCGAGCAGAAACTGTCATCGAGAAAGTGTTTTTGAGGCGTCGGAGGGAGAGGACTTCGAACCGCAATCGAGTGGAAAGAAAAAAGTAATTCGATCTCTTACGGGAAACGCCGCTCGGGCCACGCCTCCAGAACTCAGAACCCCCCCCCCGGCGCAGAAGGATTCCGCAGTCCGAGTTTGTTTGGGGCGTCAAAAGAAGTAACAGAATCGAAAGAATCATATTCTGGAACTATTATTGAGAATGCATTCTGAAAGTGCGACTTCTGACGACGCGGCGTTTAACGCGTCGATAGAGAGAATAAAGGCGAGCGCGGAAGTGAGGCCGCGAGGAAAAGGTCAAAGGTGCTGGTTTCACTTCCTGTTCAGTTTTGAATTAAAGAAAAGCTCAGGAGGGCAAACGTTCATCTGCGAGAGAGTCGGAGGCAAGGAAAGTGAAAGCATCTCAAAAACGGCTCCGTCATCAGAAAGTTCTTTAGAGCAAAAAAAAAGGAAACATTTTGAATTTTCGTTTTCGTTTGGCTTTTTCTTTTACAAAAACATGATGATGATTTCTTTATTTTGAGCAGGTTTTCTTATATTTTCTTTAGTGTAATAAATAGATTAAACATGATTAAACGTACACTTTTATCACATTGACAAGTGTTTATTTGGAACTAAAATGATCTTCTGCAGAAGTGTCACGACCCGAGGAGCCTCAGCCTACAACAAACTAGTATAAGTAGTAACTAAAAATACACAATAATATACTTCTTATCCATGTGTTTGAGTCATGTGACTTGTCTGTGTGTCACATGATGCAGACGTCACATGCTCTCGCTGTTCCAGAGTCATCCTGATCTACAGCCGGCGCTGCGCTGGCACGTAAAAGACAAACGTTTGTTGGACATTTCCATCTGCTCTTCCTCGTCGATCGACCGCCCTCTGTACAGGACACACCCTCTGCCACAGACACGCCCTCTGTACAGGACACGCCCCCTGCCCACAGACACGCCCTCTGTACAGGACACCCCTCTGCCACAGACACGCCCTCTTACAGGACACGCCCTACAGACACGCCCTCTGTACAGGACAGCCTCTGCACAGACGCCCTCTGTACAGGACACGCCTCTGCCACAGACACGCCCTCTGTACAGACACGCCCTCTGTACAGGACACGCCCTCTGCCACAGACACGCCCTCTTGTACAGGACATGCCCTCTGTACTGGACACGCCCTCTGCCACAGACACGCCCTCTGTACAGGACACGCCCTCTGCCACCGACACACCCTCTGTACCGGACACGCCCTCTGTACAGGACACGCCCTCTGCCCCGGACACACCCCTCTGCCCCGGACACGCCCTCTGTATAGGACACGCCCTCTGCCACAGACACGCCCTCTGCAACAGGACACGCCCTCTGTACAAGACACGCCCTCTGTACAAGACACGCCCTCTGTACAAGGACACGCCTCTGTACAGGACCCCTCTGCACCGGACACGCCCTCTGTACCGGACACGCCCTCTGTACAGGACACGCCCTCTGCACCGGACACACCCTCTGCCCCGGACACGCCCTCTGCCACAGACACGCCCTCTGCCACAGACACGCCCTCTGCACAGACACGCCCTCTGTACAAGGGACACGCCCTCTACAAGGACACGCCCTCTGTACAAGGACACGCCCTCTGTACAGGACACGCCCTCTGCACCGGACACACCCTCTGCCCGGACACGCCCTCTGTATAGGACACGCCCTCTGCCACAGACACGCCCTCTGCAACAGACACGCCCTCTGTACAAGGACACGCCCTCTGTACAAGGACACGCCCTCTGTACAGGACACCCCTCTGTACAGGACACGCCCTCTGTACAGGACACGCCACAGCACTCTGCCCCGCGACACGCCCTCTGTACAGGACACGCCCTCTGCCACAGACACGCCCTCTGCCACAGACACGCCCTCTGCCACAGGCACGCCCTGCACACACGCACCCCTCTGTACAACGACACGCCCTCTGTACAGGACACGCCCTCTGCCCCGGACACGCCCTCAAAGCTTTCAAGAGTCTGACCCTAAAATATAACCCCGGACAGTTGGAAATGAGGCTCCTTAAAACTGTCTGCAGGAGGCTAATGTTTATTAGCATAGCCACTAGCATTAGCCAGCTGCTAACGACCTGAAACAAACCACTCAGACTCAGTCTGGAGTGACCTCTGTAAGTCCACTGTCCCTCCTGACCACAGGAGCACATTTGTGGACAACGGGGTCTTTGGGGGGGGATAAAGGAAGAAGAATCCTTTGTTTTGAGATCTATTGTGGCTCCGCCCACAGTGAGTGCAGCTTTTGTCCTCAAGATGGCAGTAGCAACGAACACAGTCATTTTACAACCCAAAACCTGTTTGTATGTATTGTGTGTGTGTTGTGTTGTGTGTGTGTGTGTACTCACAGTACACCTGCACTTGTGTGTGTGTGTGTTGTGTTGTGTGTGTGTGTGTGTGTACTCACAGTACACCTGCACTTGTGTGTGTGTGTTGTGTTTGTTGTGTGTGTGTTGTACTCACAGTACACCTGCACTTGTGTGTGTCCTCTGCGGGTCACAGTCTCACACTGGGCTTCACAGCTGTAGACTCCAGAGTCCTGCAGGTCCAGATCTTGAAGGACCAGTCTGGAGCTGGTCCGGTCTCTGGTCCAGTGGAGGACTGAGTCCGGGGCCGAGCCGGTCTTAGTCCAGGTCAGGACCGGGGTCTGGGAGCAGCCCTGGGTCTCACAGGTCAGGACCAGAGAGGATCCTGAGTCTGCGGCCGTGACCTGCTGTAGGACGCTGACCTGCAGAGGATGAGCTGAGACACACACAGGTCCTTAAACTGTGGTGTCGTGAACGTGACCAGGACGAGGGCCAAACTAAGGCTTTCATAATGCACAAGGCCCTCATTCATTCATTCATTCATTCAGTCATTCATTCATTCAGTCATTCGGTCATTCATTCAGTCATTCAGTCATCATTCATTCATTCAGTCATTCATTCAGTTTCATTTCAGTTCATTCATTCCATTCATTCATTCAGTCATTCATTCAGTCATTCAGTTCATTCATTCATTCATTCATTCAGTCATTCATTCATTCAGTCATTCATTCAGTCATTCAGTTCATTCATTCATTCAGTCATTCATTCTATTAAACAGAGTTGAACCGAGTAAAGGTCGAAATACAGAGACGAGTAAAACCAATTGTTGATGAAAATCAGAAATCATTTTTCTTTATTTACAGTGGAATCTTCATGTAATCTGCAAAATGTTCCCTGTTCCAACCCTGTTCTAACCACGTTCTAACCCTGTTCTAACCCTGTTTCTAACCCTGTTCTAACCCTGTTGTTCTGTTCTAACCCTGTTCTAACCCTGTTCTAAACCCTGTTCTAACCCTGTTCTAACGTTTCTAACCCTGTTCTAACCCTGTTCTAACCCTGTTCTAACAACCCCTGTTCTAACCCTGTTCTAACCCTAACCTGATCTAACCCTGATCTAACCACGTTCTAACCACGTTCTAACCCTGTTCTAACCACGTTCTAAGTCAGCTGCAGTTGTCGTTCTTCTTTCGCACTGATTGAATCGTGTTTACGAGCTCCTCTTCTCTGCAGCTTCTCTCACATTTGTTGATTTAACTCCTTAAATCATCACAGTGTGCTAACATTAGCATGTCAGGGCTAGCCATTGGTAATTCCCTCTGCTGCCAGTAGACGGAGCGCTAACACAAATCCTGATGAGGGAACGCCTGACTGAGGGCAAATCATGTTGTTTTTCAATGTAAGTAATAAAACAATGTGAGCGTTTACAATATTTGACGTGTTTCTGTCTAAAAATGACCGTTATTAAACTTTCCTTGGAAACTTTATTGAACGTAAAATGATACAAATAAAAGACTCTTTACCTTTCACCGTGACGTTGTGCCCGTCCCGCGCTGCTCCGTGCTGATTGGTGGATTCACACTGGTAGTGGGCGGAGTCCTGCAGCTGAGCCGACGATAAATTGAAGGACAGGAAGTGGGCGGCGTCCTCTCGGTGAAGCTCCGCCCCGTTCCTGCTCAGGACCAGAGTCGGGGCCGGGGCTCCGTCTGACTGACAGGCGAGAGTGAAACCCCGCCCCTCAAGCACCGGCTCCGGGTTCGCCGTCAGGAGACGTTTGCGGGCGGGGCTACAGGAGGGAACGGCCAATGAGAGAGAAGAGAAAGTCACAAACTGAAGAGATTCGCTCCGTCTGAAGGTTTGGCGGGAGGGCAAAATCATATTTTGACAAATAGACTTTAAAATGACAGGAAATGGAGCTGACTCCCTCTGTGATGTCATCAGCGTGCGACACACAGTCAAGTTGAACTTAACTGACGCACAAACTGACACTTTAAACCGTTATTGTGTGTCAGATCAGAACTGTCGTGTCATTCATGTGGGTTTGGGCTCTTGTTTACAGTCTGGTTGCTAGGTAACAGCTGTGGAATGACCTCTAACATAGTGTAAAATAGTCAAAGTGGTGGAAAAACGGGCAAAATGTTCCATAAAAATCTGAAATATAATTGTGTTCAGTGCGTTTTAGTCAAATGTGTGTTTTCTACGTGAACCTTAGAGTGAAATGAACCGACTCGTAAAATGTATAAACCAGCATGACAAATGTTCCCTTCAAATCGAAATCCTGCTGAATTATAGTTTGAATCCTGAGGTCGATCTGAGCATGAGGGGCGTGGCTAAAGCGAGCGCGCACAGGAAACAGTTTTGCCTCATGTCTTTGCCTTGTGTGTGCAAAGCCTCGACGCCGCGTTTGAACCTCTCGTTATGAATCATGTTATTTGTTGCTTTAAGCTGCATTTTGTTGCTTCGTGGACTTTTTGTCGTAGTTAGTCACTTTTAGTTGCATTTTGTCGCATATTAGGTGCTTTTTTTCACCCTCTCGTTAACCTTTTGTCCCTTTTGGTCACCTTTTGCTGCCAGTCGTCCCTCAGTCACGCTTTGTTGCTCGTGTTGTCGTGTTTTTGTCGCTTGTTGTTGCGATTTGTCACTTTTAAGTCAAATTTTGGTCTCTTTTTGTCACGTTTGTGTTGCAAACTGTCACATAGTTGTGGCTTTTAGTCGTCGTTGTGTTTAGTTTCTGGTGAGAAATGATTCTTTTGTGTTGCTGCTTTTTGCCGTTTTGGCGTCTGCGTTCGCTCTTGTCCGATCTTCTGGCACGTGGTAAGTGGAGCACTTACACGTGAGGTGGACTTGGACTCTGGTTTCTCGGATCCTCTGGTCTGGACTGAGCTGGGGTAAGTCCATCCGGGCCCTGCAGATGAACTCCAGGTCCTGGTCCCTGGAGTCCTGTCTCTGAGGGGTGAAGTCCAGCCTGGACCGGACCACCGTAGACCCAGAGTCCGCGTTGGTCCGGTTCAGGAGCTGGTCTCCCTTGGTCCAGTCCAGGGAGAGCAGCTCGGGAGGGTACATGTCTCGGACCTCACAGACCAGGGAGGACTGGACTGAGACCGGGACTGAGACCGGACCAGAGACCTGAGGAGCTGAGGGCAGCGCTGCGAGACAAAGTGGTTGTGGTTAATGTTCCATAAAGACCTGACCAAACGCGTCGCCAAAGGTCACTGCGTTTGTCTCAATGCTAACGCTAACGCTACTGCTAATGCTAACGCTACTGCTAATGCTAATGCTAATGCTAATGCTAATGCTAACGCTAACGCTAACGCTAATGCTACTGCTAACGCTACTGCTAACGCTAATGCTAATGCTAATGCTAATGCTAATGCTACTGCTAACGCTAACGCTACTGCTAAATGCTAACACTAACTTTACTGTGATTAACAAACAGCCCACAAAATACATCTTCCTCATTTTGGTGTGAACTGTATTCTGTGACCGGCTCAGCAGGCGCACGCCGCAGTACAAATACACAAATACACTGCATATTACAAGTACTTTTACCGCTAAATCAGTCAAACGTGCAACAAGAGGAAAATGATGATGAAATGACAAAAAACAGTTTCATTTAGTTCTGGATGCTTGTTTTTGGAATGAAAATGTCAAGTACAATTGAGCTTGATCTATGAAGATGATGAAGAGGAGGATGAAGATGAAGATGATGAATATGATGATAATGAAGATGAAGATGATAATGAAGATGAAATGATGATGATGATGAAGATGATGATGATGGTGAAGATGATGATGATGGAGATGATGACGAAGATGATGATGATGATGGTGAAGATGATGGTGAAGATGGAGATGGTGAAGATGATGATGATGGTGAAGATGTGATGATGGAGATGAAGAAGCGAAGAGAGAGAGGGAAGAAAGAGAGGAGAGCGAGGAGGAGAGAGAGAGGAGGGGAGAGAGGAGGAGAGAGAGGAGGAGAGAGAGAGAGGGGAGAGAAGAGGAGGAGGGAGAGGAGGAGGAGGAGAGGAGGGGAGAGAGAAGAGGAGCGGGAGGAGAGCGGAGGAGAGAGGAGGAGAGAGGAGAGAGGCGAGGGGAGAGAGGAGGACATGAACCCTAATCAAAAGCAGTGAGTCGTGTTACTCACCGTACACTTGCACTTGGCTCACGATCTGCCTCGTCGCTCGTCCGCAGCTGGCTTTGCACAGCAGCGCCCCCTCGTGTTCCCGCCGCACCGGGTCAAAGGTCACGGCGGAGTGCGTGGCGTTAGCATCGATGCTAGCGGTCAGCGGGCGGTCGTCGAGGGCGCCCACATGATGCTGGAGAACCGGAGCAGCCCTGAACGTGCACACGAGCTGAGAGCGCGATCCGAGGAGAGAAGAGAGGAGCGCTGGGGTGAACGGACACTGTGAGGAGCAGCGCTGAACGCACCACGGAGAGGAGACCAGGAGGAAGAGAGGCCTGAGGAGGAGAAGAGAGGAGCGCTGGGTGAACGGACACTGTGAGGAGCGCCTGAAACGCACCGCGGAGAGGAGACCAGAGGAAGAGGAGACCTGAGGAGGAGAGAGAGGAGCCGCTGGGGTGAACGGACACTGTGAGGAGCGCCTGAACGCACCACGGAGAGGAGACCAGGAGGAAGAGGAGGCCTGAGGAGGGAGAAGAGAGGAGCGCTGGGGTGAACGGACACTGTGAGGAGCGCCTGAACGCACCACGGAGAGGAGACCAGGAGGAAGAGGAGGCCTGAGGAGGAGAAGAGAGGAGCGCTGGGGTGAACGGACACTGTGAGGAGCGCCTGAACGCACCACGGAGAGGAGACCAGGAGGAAGAGGAGGCCTGAGGAGGAGAAGAGAGGAGCGCTGGGGTGAACGGACATTGTGAGGAGCGCCTGAACGCACCGCGGAGAGGAGACCAGGAGGAAGAGGAGGCCTGAGGAGGAGAAGAGAGAGGAGGAAGAGGAGGAGGAAAATAGAGGAGGCCTGAGGAGGAGCCATCAGGTTTTATTCTGCTTGTAGAATGTGCTGATCGCAGGGGGCCGTGGGGTCTGTGTGGGGGCGCTTTGGAAGGAGAAATCGAAGCCTCTCGTTTGGACCGAGAGCGCCGAGTGACGAGGAGGAGAGAGAGGAGGGAGGAGAGAGAGGAGGAGGAGGAGGAGGAGGAGGAGGAGGAGAGGAGGGAGGAGGAGGAGGAGAGGGAGGAAGAGGAGGAGGGAGGAGGAGGA
This sequence comes from Chaenogobius annularis, assembly GCA_015082035.1. NCBI lineage: Eukaryota > Metazoa > Chordata > Actinopteri > Gobiiformes > Gobiidae > Chaenogobius > Chaenogobius annularis. The sequence continues at coordinate 435 of BJKM01001061.1, read as the reverse complement.
GGAGAAAACACTGTTCTCCCTCTTTAAACAGGTTTGGACTCCTCGGTCAGCAAAGAACAGGCCAGGCTGGAGTTAATCAGTGATGAGGGAGCTGCAGCGCCGAACCTCAGGCCCATTTCAGACTGTGAGAGCTCGCCGTAAAGTGGCCGTAAAGTGGCCGTTAAAGTGGCTGTAAAAGCGGCAGTGCCACGGTTGCATTTAAGGGTTAAAGTAGTTTTAAGTCGATCCTTTCAAACCAAATATCGGCCTGTGCTGGAGATTTAGGGCCGATACCACATACGCTAAAAAGGGCAAATATCGGCCAATCTCTATTAAATATCCGTTATTTAAAGTTTAAGAAACAATGTGAAGCTCTAATAATCCATTTCACCTAAATCAGAACCTGAACTAATCCAGGTCTAATCCAGGTCCAGGTCTAATCCAGGTCTAATCCAG
>BJKM01001060.1:0-111592 GCA_015082035.1 Chaenogobius annularis | reverse complement strand
ACACACTGGAGGACTTTGTCTCTCGGCTGGCCTGGGAACGCCTCGGGATCCCCCTGGAGGAGGAAGTGTCTGGGGAGTCTGGGAGTCCCTGCTTAGACTGCTGCCCCTGCGACCCGGCCCCGGATAAAGCGGAAGAAGATGGATGGATTGCACCTTATATTTCCAAAACTGTTATTTCAGCTCCTAATTTTTTTATTTTGTTCTTCTGACACAACAGACAAATTGAGGGTGTCCAGAAAGGAATCTATATCGTCATTTTATCATCTGGAATTTTGAAAACAGTTTTTCATAAAAATATTCAAATGCTGATTGAATTTGGTCTTGTTTAGTTAAGATTACATCACTTTGTCTGTCCCGTATTTCAAAAATTGTTCTTTCAGCTTGTTTTCAAGATGGTAATTTTCGAACATTTTGATCCACTCTCATATAATATTTTGTTTGGTAAAGAGCATTTTCTTAACTATTTCCTGTGAAGTCAGATCATTAATTTCTCCTCTTTTCTTTTTAATTTCTTGTAGCATTTTAGGACACCCCTTTTGGGCATGGTTTTTAACAACAACAATTTTAATTTCCCTTGCATTTCATTTAGCTTTTTATCCCTTAGTTTCTTTTTTCGGAGGCTATAGCTATAATTTGTCCTCTCAAGACTGCTTTGGAAGCAGAAATTTCTGCAGAATCATTTTCCTCCAGATAAATCTTAATGTTGTTGGAATTTTTTCCTTAAACAAAGGGGTCATTAAGCGGGCTGCTCCAGTTTGAACCATCTAAGTCCTCTTCTATGTTTGCCTCTGTATATGAATAATAGGATTTTATTATATACAACAGTATTGACAGGAGTATTTTATACAGTTTGCACAGGAGTATAACAGTATTGCAACAGTATAACAGTATTGCAACAGGAGATATAACAGTATTGCACAGGAGTATAGGAGTATTTGCACAGGAGACAGTATTGCACAGGCAGTATAACAGTATTGCACAGGATTATGAAAGCTGAATGACACGTTCAGGACTAACAGTGTTTGTTGTAAAAGTCTGACTGCAGCAGAAGGAAAGACCTGTGAAACCTCTCCTTCACACAGAGAGGGTGGATCAGTCTGTCACTGAAGCTGCTCTCCAGAGCGGACAGTGTCCTGCAGGGGGCGACACTCATGGTCCAGCATAGACGTAAAGTTTAGCCAGGACCCTTCTGTCCCCCACCTCCTGCACCGAGTCCAGAGCACTGCCCAGGACGGAGCTGGACTTCTTGATGACTTTGTCCAGCTTCTTCCTCTCGCTCTCTGTGATGCTGCTGCTCCAGCAGACCACCGACAGGAGGCAGATGCCAGTCACAGAGTCATTGAAGGTCCTCAGGAGTGGCCCTGTCACTCCAAAGGACCGGAGTCTCCTCAGGAGGTAGAGCCGACTTTGGCTCTTCCTGTACAGTGCGTCTGTGTGATGAGTCCAGTCCAGTTTGTGGTTCAGATGAACACCCAGGTACTTGTATGAGTCCACTCTCTCAATGTCCCTTCCCTGGATGTTCACTGGGGAGGGGGCAGCAGAATAGCATCTGCGGAAGTCCACCACCATCTCCTTGGTCTTTGGCATGTGGTGTCTTGGGCACTGGTACGACACAGGAGGTTTTTTAGACCAGTTTTTGATGTTCAGTGTCATTCAAGTGGGTCTATTCTTTCTCTCTTAATTTTTGTCAAAATGTTTGTTCGTTTGGCTGGGTTCAGTGTGCCATTCACATTGAAGGATGCTACTTGTAACACTTAATCTCTCTGGTCGAAAACAACAAACACACACAAGAGGCATAGGAACACAGAACATCTGAAGAAAACAAAATTGTTCATGCTGGAAATGGGCAATGACCCCAAAACCCGATCAAAAAAGATCGCAAAAGGGAGGGAAGTCCAATCCTAATGAAGGGGCCCCAAACCAAAAAAACTCCAAGACACTCCTGAAACCAATCCTTAAAAGAAACTGGATATATAAGACCCCCTGGCTCACCACGCCCCCCTGCTGCACTCTGCACTTTCAATTTCCCACAAGCCCAATCTCCTCCACATTTGACACCCTCGATGACTATATGCGTTTAGTCACAGAGTTTATGTACAATAGCAAACAGCCACCAGGGGGCATAAAAGTCTGATGTTAAAAACTAAAAAAATCAGGTCATTAGTCTCTTCAAATGAACAGAAATGTATCACCATGTGACCACAACCCGAACTCACATGCCCCACGCTGCTGGCTCCATCCTCTGTACCGTTCATTTCTCTGTGTGTTTGCATCTTCCTTAAGAGCACCTCTGCTTCTCCTGGTGTTCTGAGCACGTGTGTTTTACCTTCAAAAGTCACCAGAAGAGTCGCACGGAAAGATAATCCATGTCTCAGTTTTCTCTTCCTGAGCTCATCACAGATGTGGTGGAACCTTTGCCGTAGTTGGCGAACATCGTATGGAATATCTGGAGCAAAGAAGACACGCTTGCCTTTGCACTGGAGGTCTCCTTTAACCCTTGCAGCCTTCAGGACGCGTTCTCCTCGTGGTTTATCAGCTGCTGGTCTTGGTTTGCCTAGACGAAGAGGGGACTTCTTCCAAATCCAGAAGCTTATTCTTCATGTTACTGTTCTCCAACTCCAGCGTCGCCCCCCTGGCCCTCAGGGCCTCCATCTCGGCCCTTACTGTCTGCAGATCGTCCGTATTGTCTGAAACACGTTGCTCAACCTCCTCAAATCCGACCGTAGCGGTCACTGCCTCCGACACTGCCGGAGCTATGCTAGCTAACAACTCAGCTCTCAGAGACTCCATGGCTGCCTAAAATCACAACACAGTTGCCTCGAAGGGCGATTGAACAATGTTCATAGGAAATTGCAAATGGATAATATCCCAGCATCCCCTGTCCTTAGACCCTCCTTCTGCAGGATTTGTCGTAGGCCAGGAGGACTTCGTGCAAAATTGGGAGAGACAGAGCGATGTGGCCTGATTAGTGTATCATTATTTATTCAAAATAATTTGGCAGAGATTCCGAGGCTAAATGTTTGCGTGTCGATAAGTGAAAAAGGGAATGTAGAAAAAGACATGACTCTTTAGGAGGCTATGAGGCTGTTTTGGAGTGGCTTACTTTTCCTGCTTGCCGAGAGAGTGCAAGGCGCGTTCCCTGCTTGCTTCCTGCCTGCTTCAGGCTGCTTTCTTATATTTATTTTGCTTTTAAATCCAGTTTTTGTCGTCCAGAACATTTTTGTTTATGAGGCTTGTATTAAGTCAACCAAGGCATTTTAAGAACTTTTTAGAGTTTTAATCAACAAAATCTGACGAACCAGCGACATGTCCGTGGAGTAACAGAGAAACAACTCCTTGTAAAACGCTTGGAAATTCAACAAGAAATTCATTGAGCTAACAAGCACGGGATATTTGCTTGGAATCTGAAAAAGGACCTGCACCGAGTACAAATCCCTTGTGTCATTCCAGCTGGTAAGAAGTTCCACATTTTTTACAAGAAAAAAGCAACTTTCAGTATTTAAACCGGAAGTGACTCTGTTTTCGGTTTCCAAACTGTCTAAAGGCGGTTCGAGAGCCTAAGCCAATACAAAGATAATGTAAACGCCACCTGAAATACAGCTTACAAAAAGATTTTTTACCACTTTCAAAGACTTAAATAAATGAACAAAGGAAAAATGGGGAGACATGACGTGCGCGAAAAGGCAGACAGAGACAGAGAGGAACTCTGTGCTAACGTCAAGGTCGTCTTGATTGGGATGGTGCGATAAGTCACGTGTGCATGAAAAAATCAAAACACATTCTTTTCCAGCGCCACAGTACTGAGATTACGTCACGTATTTCTAATGTTTGGCCAAACAATAAAGGAGTTAAACAGCTGATTGTGCACGTGGGCGCAGTGGACACACGCGAGAGACTGAAGTTTGTGAAAAGAGACTTCTTGGAGTTATTCGGCGTGCTTGATAAATGAAATAAAAACATTCATAAGTGACCTCTTCCAAACATTGACAGGAAGTATAAACAAGTTTGCCGGCTGCTTCAGCTGAACCATGGCTGTTCTAAAGAGTGTGCAACAAGAGATTGCACTACATGAGAACTTCTATCTATTCTGGAAACGGGAGGACTGTTAGAGAAATGGCCCACACTATGTCAGAGGTGGACGTGGAGGTGTGACAGAGAACCTGCTCCACGCTCTGAGGCATTGGACTTGGCTGGACAGACTGGGCTGGACAGACTGGCCTGGACAGGGTCCTGAGCAGATAGTTAGAGAAGAAGAGGAATGAGGAGAAAATTCTCTGCTATAGTTAGAGAAGAGAGGAATGAGAGAAAATTCTGCTCCATCAACCAGAGACCGAGCCTGAAGTTTCAGCATCAGCAGCTACCGCACCACAGCCTCCACCAAAGGATTTATTAGCAGCCGCTCCACCACTGCAGCAAAGAATTCACACTCAACTGCTCCACGATCACCTCCACTACCTCCAGCAAAGGACTCATCTGCAGCAGCACCACAACATCTTCACCTCGAGGTAGCGCAGGAGGTCATTTCAGATTCTTTCCTGCACGGTTTCATCAAAGGCCTTGGACCCATCTTTGGCGGGTCCTGGCAGTATCCCCGCCATCGCCCTGCCCAGAGCAGCCCTGGATCCCCCCTGCAACATCTACTCACTACAATTCCTCACTCTCTCTTTTCCACTCTCCACTCTGCACCCAGGGGTTTCCACAGCCATCTTGAACATCTGATCAAATCAGGCATTTAAGATGGCTCCACTCACGCCTAATTTAGCAAGAGTTCTGATATCACGATGAATTGAACTCTCTAGACTGTTGCTACAGAGACAAAATCACCCACCAAACCCCCGCCTTTCACTGTCCAAACGCTCACCGGCTCCCACTACACACACAAACGTCCCCCCACCTATCCCCCTCGCCTTCACTGGTATCTCATAGCTAGGATGCACTGGTCTCAGCGTTGCGGACTTATAGTCTATTAAAAATCAAACAACCCGGGGCCCTGTGTAAAACAGCCTCCCCTAGTGCTATTTTCTGGTAGTAACATCACTCAGATGGGAAAAACAAAATGCGAGTCAGACTTCCCCAATCTGAGATTTTGATTCATATCCCTGTAAAAAGTAACGCCCAGTCTCACTGAAACTAGTCTGAACTTGCTGTACTAAATGTCAATCTTATGATAACAAATATTCTTAATTAATAATTTTATATTCTTCTTATTAATCTTGATTTTTATGTTTTTTCATGAACATGGCTTGACAAAAACACAGGAAATTTATTCAATAGAGTCTGCTCCCCAATTTTGTTTGAATCTGAAACACGAGAACAAAAAGGGAGGAGGTGTGTGGCTTTTGTTAGAGATGAAATAGTTACCCACAGGTTGTCCTTTGGGTGTTGTTTAACATTTGAGTATGTAGCCTTTAAAATTGAGCTAAAACGTCTCCATCCATTCTCTTCATTGTTTTATACAAGCCTCTCAGCACTGCAAAAGTTTTATTGATGATTTTACTGAGATGCTTTCAGTCGTATGCACAGCTTTGATGGTTTGGTTATACAGGTGATTTCAATGTTCATGTTGATAATATTTGTGACAGAAATCGCTAAAGAGCTTCATGCTGTCCTTGAACTTTCGGTCTTACTCAGCGCGTGAGTGGCCCCACCACAGCAGAGGGCACACTCTAATCTTCTAATTACAAAAGGGTTAATATTTCAAACGTCAATGTGGTGATGTTGCCTGTCTGATTTCTGTGTCTTCGCTTTGACCTGTCTGTTTTCCCAAACACAGCGTCCTGCAATTGTCCGGAGGAGAGCACATAATGACAGCACGGGAACTGTTTATGGAATGATAACATTTTGAAATGTCTCATGTTCTAATGTAAATGATTTGTTGAACTCTGTTACATCTAGTTGTTTTTGAATGTCTCTGACACCAGATTGCCCTATGAAGGCTAAAATTTAGTTAAAAATAAGCAGAAGGCAGCCATGGAGAAAAATGATGATCGGTCAGGGCACAGAAAAGGAGTGCCGTCGGTGGGCCGAACGAAATGGCGCAAGTCGAAGCTCAGGTTCAGAAAGAGATTTACAGAGAGAAGTTGTACATGTAACTCAATTTTATGTAGAAACTAGGGAAGGATATTTTCTGAAATAATGGAAGCTGCGAGTAGCAACTGGCGTGTCTGTTTGCCACAAGAACAGATTAACAAACCCTCCAGCTCAGCTGCCGTTAGAACTCATCTCCACATCCAAGTGTAATGAGTTTGCATTATTCTTTAATGACAAGTTCAGGGCATTAAAAATGCTATCAATTCCTACAATGCAAAAAATAACCCTCAAACCACCTACAACTTAGAGCTGACTCACTTTGCACTGTAACTGACAAACTGTCCAGGAGATTATCACCAGCCTGATTCTTCTACATGCTGCCTCGATGTGTTCACCAGATTTCTAAAGTCTGTGCTGAAAGTTTTGTTAGCACCACTCACTTCAAATAGTTAACATGTCGCTTCAATCTGGAACATTCCAATGTCTTTGAAACATGCGGTCATAAAGCCTCTCCTATAGAGAGCAGTCTTGATTGCCGCAGTACTGAGTTATTACCGGCCCATCTCTAATCTGCCATTTTGGGCAAGTCCTTGAAAAGGTTGTTTACCAACAGCTCATGATTTCCTCTTAATAAACAACTCATTTGTGTTTTCCAGTCAGGTTTTAGACCTCATCACAACACTGAGACCGCCTGTCAAGTGACAATGACATCCACCTGAAACTGACGCGGGCAAAGTCTAGTCTTAATTTGTGATTGATGCTGCTTTTGACACTGTCGATCATGGGCTCCTCTTCAGAGATAGAGGACGGGTGGCATCACTGGCACTGCTCTAAAACTGGTTAAAGTCCTATCTGGAAGACAGGAAATTCTTTTATCGAAATTGGTAGCTGTGCTCAGACAGATGCCCCTGACCTGTGGGTGCCCCAAGGGTTCAATCCTCGGACCCCTTCTGTTAACCTTACATGCTGCCGTTAGGTCAGTTGATACGCAGCGAGAATGTGTCCTATCACAATTTACGCAGACGACACTCAGATCTATGTTTCACTGACGGCAGTTGTGAATATGGACCGTGGATTGCACTCTTGTCACTGCATTCAACAGTGAGTGTGTGGATGCAAAACAACTTTCTCCAGCTGAAACTCAAGACAGACTGAAATCTCGTCTTTGGCCACAGAACAAAGAGAAATGTATAATGTCACCTCCATGAGTCTCGCTCTAAAACCTACACATTCAAGTTGAAATCTGGGGGTAATAATTGTGACTCAAGATTTGAATTTAACAGCCAGTCAGATCAATCCACATCAGCAGCTTTTTACATCTAAAAAAACATTGCCAAAATCAAAAGTATAGTGTCTAAACCAGACCTGGAGAACTTATCATGCGTTTGTCCTAGAGATTAGACACTTGTAACGGCGCTGCTCTGGCCTTCTCAAAGGCTGTAAAACAGCTGCAGTACTCCAGACGCCGCTGCTTGGTCCTGACTAGAACAGGAAGTACGATCACATTAGTCCTGTGCTCAGGTCTTGCACTGGCTCCCTGTGCTCAGAGAATAGACTTCAAAGCAGCTCTCTTGTATGCAGTCTTCCATGGCAGCACCAAAGTACATTCGGACATGTTAGGCATATAACCATCTCGGACTCTGAACCTCAGGGACCGGCCTCCTGCTGTGCCCAGATGTCAGGACTAAACATGGAATCTGCATTTCAGTTTTATGCTAAAAATCTGGAACAGTCTTCCTGAACTGTGAGACAGGCCGCTACTCTGCAAGTTCAAATCTAACTAAAAACTGTTTTGTTTGCTGTGCAATGACTGAAAATGCTTTTCTTTGACTCTTCTCTTTTTATGTCTTGAACTAAAGATTGGATTTCTGCCATGCTTTGTATGTTTAATGCATTTTTTTCCTGTTGTGTGAAGCACTTGAATTGCCTTGTGTCGAATTTGCTCTACAAAATAAACTTGCCTTGCCTGCCTTGCCTTGAACTGGTTTTTGGTGGCAGTTACTAAGGCCATTACACTTCAGGAGAGCTAACGAGTAACGCTGTTATCATGGCTTGGAAAGGATTAGTATAAAGTATATCTAAAAGTAATTTATTTTTTGGAAAGACCTTGCCAACAGGTGGAGACATAGTTCTAGTGCTTTATTGTTGTCATGACGAGCTGGATGAATGGAGGGTGGAGCTTACCTCTGGCAGAAGAGTTGGCCACAGTTGCGGCAGTGGTGTCGGCGCTCGGTCAAAGAGAAGCGCACGGTGCAGCCAGAGCAGCTGTCCACGCCCTCATCCTTCACCCAGTGGTCAGCAGCAGAACGCCCAGGCTGTTCACTCACTGACCAGCTGAAGACCCGGCCACGCCCGTCCCCCACCAGCACCTTACTGTGGTCTCTGAAAAGAGGCGCAGAGAGCGTGAATCAACCTTGTGTCGTGGGTGTGCATGACAGGTTTTTATGATTTTCTACTTTTGACTTTATTATTTTCATTCTCCCGTTGTAATTAGAAATGATAGTTTTGCACCAAATAATATCAGTCGCCACAGCTGTGCAAATGGAAACATGCTGAGATGTTTTGTAGACACGGGGCACGGGTGAAAAGGTTCTGTGCCACACTGGTTTCTGCTGCTCCTGCGCACACACTGCAGCAGCGGCTTGTATCATTTTCTACAACCCTTTCAGTTGTGATGCCGCCTTCTCTGCAATGCTCTCAGAACATCTCAGACCACTCACAAGACGAGTGTAGACCCACGCAGTCTTGTGCCCTGCCCCCTCTGCTTTTACAGTGCAGCCCTGAGCAGGCTCTGTCTCCCCCGAGTGAGAGAGTGGGTCTCCCCGCTCTCATGCAAAGTGCGAGTCCTGGGGTTCATCACATGATAGGCTTTTTATATAAGTGTCAAAGTTGTCATTTTTGTCAGAAAATTATGAGACAAAATTGGCAACAGAAAAAGCAGCAGAAGAAAGGCGAGGAAGGGAAAGAGAGGGCAAAAGAGAAGACCGTCCCACAGCTCTGAGCCGATGACTGTGTCGGCTGATGAACATTGTTTCAAATGTGCTCTGAGACGATAAGGACGTGTTTTTCCTCTTTCCTCTTGCCACGTCCGGAATGCTCTCTCAGCCTGTGGATGCCCGACTTGGGCTCTGAACAAAGTAAAGAGAACCAAAAAGCAGGACAAATGGGACAAATGGGAAACAGAACCAAGAAGAAAGGGTGTCTCTATCCCTTATGTCTCAGGACTGTCAGAAAAACTGCAAAGAATTTTTAGACAACACGAAGTCCCTGTTTATTTCAAACCAGGAACACGTTAAGACAAGAAACATGGTTCACCCTAAGGACAAGATGCCGACACAAAAACAGAGCAATGTAGTGTATTCTATCCAATGCAGTGAAGAAAGTTGTAAAGAGCGCCACATAGGGAGACTAAACAGCCACTTCACAAGAGGCTTTATCAGCACAGAAGACACTCGAGACTCAGGACCCCAAGAGCCTGTGCATCTTCATCTCAAAGCCACAAACCACTCTATTGAAGACAGTGAGGTGAAGTTCTGAGCAGGAGAAAAAGATGGTTTGAAAGGAGTTCAGGAGGCCATCTTTGTTAAAAAAGAGAATCCTTCATTAAATCGTAATGGAGGTTTAAGATTCAACCTTCCAGTTGTTTATAACGGTCTGCTGAAACCCTGGAGACGCCCGAGGCCCCATTCGGATGCTAATAAAGGGACTAAAGGTGAGGCAGCCAAATGCCAGGGAACAATAGGCCATCCCAGTTAAGTTTCAATGGGCCATTAGTAGGAAGGTCCCGCCCTGTGGGCAGGGCTTTCACAGAGTAGGATATAAACAAGAGTTCTCAGACTTGTTTCACAGAATTGAGAATGACTCTTGGATGCGAAGTGCCATTCTCCCTCCCCCTTCTCCACCCCCCTCCCCTCTCCCCCTCCCCCACTCCCTCTCTCTCTATTAAAAGTAATACAACTGTTACTGTGGTGATTCACACTGAACTAAATCAAACCTAATTTCAGCGAGTTTGCTCAAAGTAAACACCAACTTCTAGCAACAGCCCTAGGGCAGCACTACGCATCAGCCCTCTTGAGATGGTTATGGTTGCAGAGGCCACTTACTTGGAGATGGCGAGGGCGGTGATCTCTGCCGGGTGCCCGTTGTCCTTACGGTCAAACGCTGTGTGCATGGTGAGTTTGCTCCTGAACACCAGCTGCCGCTCCCATCTGTAGCCTGTAAAAAAACAACACGAGTCAGCATTCAGCCCCCATGTGAGTGAGTGAAGCAGAGCGCTGACCCCGACACCCACCTGCTCGGAGCTGGTTGTACGCACGGCCCTCCACTACAGTCCCAGGGCCGGCATGGGTCGTGGTGGGGCAGTGCGGGCCCTTGACCTGGTTCTCAGAATAGTTGACAAACACAAAGCCGTCCTTCTCGTCAATGCTGAGTGTGTCTGACCAGCGATGAGAGTCGTCCGAGCCACTGTCCATGGACCACAAGGCTCCGGTGCGCGCTGACGGACCTGAGCACCAAGCAACCAGCAAATTTAGATCACATGTGGATATGGATGTAGACCAAGGGGGCCAGAGATGTGGGTGGCCCGCCAGATGTTTTAATCTGGCACGCAAAACATTTGCAATTTATATCTATTCATTAACAATCTATATACAGCGTTTTTACCACTACAACTACGAGTCCATGACCCTTTGAGGTAGCCTGCTGCTCCAGTCAGCGCTCCTCTGTGTCAGTGTCACACCAAACTTTACTGACTTGACTTGAGCAGAGGTCTGAGCGGCGAAAGAGATGTGTGGCTTTGGAAAACACATGGAAGAGGAGACCGTTTTGTGGACGTTATAGCTGGGCTAAACGTGAAGCTAATGTGGAGCTAACTACAAGAAAAGAAAAAAAACTGTGATGACAGCTCTGTGAGGAAAACAGCCAAACCAGTGAAAACCTCTCAGCGTGTACAGCAGCACTTTGAAGCCATGGGGCTTAAATATGAATTCTGGTTAATAAATACACACTCCATTTTTCGAATTATAAAGATAGGTCAGGAGAAATCTAGGCCAAATCTAGGTGGAAGTGATCCAGGGACAGCAACAACAGGACTAAATATAACAAGTAAAGAGCAGGATCAGCAAAGCACAGAAGAGGAGGTGATTTAGGAACATCAGGACAAACTATTCTCCCTCAGTATCCCCTCAGCCAGTTTGGTGAGCAGCAGAGAGCATTCAACAGGAGCTGGTTTCAACAGTTTAAATGGCTTGAGTACTGTTGCCAAAAACTCTGCATACTGCTTTCCATGCAGACTTTATGGAAGGCACAACATATGTAATAATAAAGACGCCCTCAATGGCATGGAAAAGGGCACTTTAGACACTTTCAGAGAACACGAAAAGAGTGCCAGCCATGTCTCTTCCATGATTGCTCTAAAACCAATAAAACATAGGGAGATGTAGCTCTGAACATTCAGAGAGACGCTAGTATCTACAAAGAAACTTTGCTGTTACAAGCTTCCTTGGAAAGCAAGGTATCTTCTTTGGTGAACATTGTGAATAATAGTGGAGCCAGAACCAGAGAAACTTCCCTGAATGTCTGAAACTTCTATAAAAAAAAAAAAAAAAAAAGTGATCCCTTCCTGCAAAATTACAGTCAGTGTCTCAGGTGGAATTGCCCAAACCTGACTGTCCTCACCTCGGGGCCGGTGCACGGTGCTGCCCGGCTGGCTGCCCGGCTGGCTGCCCGGCTGGCTGCCTCCTCCACTTGGGTTCTGTGGAGGTTTGGGCTCTGGACCCAGGCAGGCCTCTTCTCCCTCAGACTCACTGCTGTCCTCCTCACCATTGTGGCTCTCGCTGCCCTCTGCAACACACACAACCACACACCCAGCTGAAAGTCTATGCTCTTCCAACATTCCATATGTCTGACACGGTAAGCAATACTCACCCATCTTCTCCTCGCTGAGGCAGTCTGGGACGTCCAACTCCACCTGATCTGGGGCTGGAGTCTCTGGGACCTGCAGGAACTCCATCCTCCAGAACTAGAGGCACAGTCACACAAGTGTACTGCTTTTAGTGTCACAAGAACACAACTAACATTTCAAGCCAAAAGCTAAATGCTAAAAAAGGCAATGTGCTTTTAGTAAACAATCATCTGGTTGCAGACTTTGTCCATAAGATACATTTACTGTACATAATGTTATTGTGTTCTGCATGTTCATTTAACTGTTTTATAACTCGTCTTGTGATCATTTTTTTTTACCTTTGTAACTATGTGGCCTAATGTTAATGCCAAACAATGGCTCCATTATTCTGGCTCTTCTTCTCTGATCAAGCTCTGACTCTGACTGTGCTGATTAGTTGAACGATGGCTCCAAAACCCAACCCTTTTTTAAGTCAGAGAGAGAGATAGAAAGAAGACAAACTCAGTTCTATCAGGTCCTCAAGAAGTAAGGCCCTCAGATGAGAAAAAGGGCTTATCTCTGGCCTAGCAATGCTAAGCTAACCCACAGAATGAAGGACATTCCAGAGAGACGCGCCCGTGGAAGCTAACTTTTCTCTCCCATAAAATCTGTGCCCGTTTTTCTTAAACGTGATTTAAACTGCATCATGCAAACTCAAGCAAAGGACCTTTTTGCAGATTTTCAAGTCTACAACAAAACTTTGATCCGGACTGTCTCTTCAGACCAGCCTCATCGGAGAATCAGTGCAATGGCCTCTTTTATCTGAGAAACGCCTCAGAACCAAGGAAAGCGCAGATCCCTGAACCTGATCCAGTGCTTCTTCAGCCTGATAAGAGTGGCCTTGCTCTGCCCAGTGTGTGGACCAAGCTGCTGCAAGTCTTTCCCAGCGTGACCCCTGAGTGAACCCTGGAGGCGACACAGATACACAAGTTCTCGGACACGCATATATTTCACAATGTGGCTTCTTAGATTCAATATTAACTGACACACAACTAGCTAGATCTAGTACAATCATGTCTAGCGTCTCGAATAATTAGCATATTCCAAATTCATATCTATCTGTTTCATTATTTGGTCAATAAATCTTCATAAACCACATTTGGTAAGGTGTTCATTCATTTCCAGAAAAGGGGTCAATGTCAAAAGAGCAAAATCACTTTTTTTTTAAAAATTAATTAATTTTAATATTTGCCTACAGAATTGTTAAATGCCTAATACAGGATGGTGCCCCACATAATATCTACATGTGTCCACCGCACATATGTTGAAAGTAAATGCCAACAGTAACGTTGTGGACGACCATTTAGCCTAATTTATTCAGAGCCTGTTAAACTAATAGCCCACTCACGACCTGGGCATTTGTGGCCCCCAGCGGCCAGATATGGCCCTCAGCCTGTTTTAATCCGGCCCCCCTGCAAGATTTTAGTTTTAATTTTTTAAATGTAGTTGCTATTGTAACTCGTTCATTAGTCAGAACAGGGCCGCAAACAATCAAATCATGTCTGTATGATATGAATAGGTGTCGTTGTGACATTTGTCTCTTCATGTTGCGCTCGCTTCTCCTGTGTCTGTGGGTGCCAGTGTGTCCGTGGGGTGCCAGGATGCCTGTGGGTGCCAGTGTGTCATGTGTGGTGCCAGTGTGTCCTGTGGGTGCCAGTGTGTCCTGTGGTATTGTGTGCCAGTGTGCTCCTGTGGTGCCAGTGTGTCCTGTGGGTGCCAGTGTGTCCTGTGGGTGCCAGTGTGTCCTGTGGGTGCCAGTCTGGTTGTGCTGTGGGTGCACTGCCACTATAAAACAAATGCACAAATTCAATGAACTGTGTCTTATTACTCGCTCCTCTCTCTGAAAAGTCAACGCTGACCAATAGACAATAGCAATCTGAGTCAGAGCAGGCCTCATTGTGTGGTAAATGTGTGCGATCTCCCGCTTTGTGCACGTGCAGGGATTGGCCTTTCACGCACATGTTTGGCTCAAACACGCCCACTGACTGAGATGGATGTCAACACTGAGGAGGGGAGGAACCAATGTAAGACACTACCCTTTCTTGAATGGAACGTGCATTTTGTTTTAGAGGGTAATTATAGTGGCATTGGCCCCCACAGGACACAGGGAGAAGTCCTCCTGGCGTGTCTTGTGCGTTTCTTGGATAGGGGGGCCGAGGGTCAGAAACAGACTTATTTTTAATCGTTTGCAGCTCTGCCCTGAGAGAAGGATTCACATTAACTTCAGGTCAGACGCTCCATCTCAGCTAACCCAGCTCAGATGATGCTCGTGCAAACAGACTTTTTATTTAATTAAAACGTTAGAGGTGGATGGGCTACTCTTAAAAACAACTTGATCTATAAGAGGCGGTCTACCCTATAAGAAGTGGGTCGTGTGTGTGTGCGCCGAGGAGAGATGAAGACGGGACTTGTTTGGACCACATAAACAGTGGAATTAGTTTGACATAGGAAAGAAATGCCCCATAATACATTTATGCACAACTATTGGGGATGATGTGAACCAATATATGTGGGATTCAAGCAAACACATGCATGGATTAAGACGCACAACTGAAGCGGCTCCGGGTGAGTCATTGAAACTATTCATTCCTCTCATTCACATTGAACTGAACAAATACAGCACATAGACCACATGAGTTTTCCTGTTATGCACCAGTCGCGGGAAAAGCGGGACTTCTGTAAATGTGCACGGACCTATGTTTCCCAATTCCTCCGTGTGGGAAACAGCAGCCCTGGGGAACATCGGGACCTTTATAACATTTTAGGAACCCTTGTTTCCCAGTACCGTAGTTCCTCCATCCAAAGAAAATGGGAAACATCGGAACCAGGGAACATAGGTACCGGGGATTATCGGTACGCACCCTTCCCATCCGCATCCAACAGATCAGTGTGTGGATGCAAAACAACTTTCTCCAGCTGAACTCAGACAAGACTGAAATCATCGTCTTTGGCCCACAGAAACAAAGAGAAACGTGTTAAGCAGTCACCTCCAGAGTCTCGCTCTAAAACCTACAACATCAAGTTAGAAATCTGGGGGGGTAATAATGGACTCAGACTTGAATTTTAACAGCCACGTCAGATCAATAACATCAGCAGCTTTTTACCATCTAAAAAACATTGCCAAAATCAAAAGTATAAGTGTCTAAACCAGACCTGGAGAGACTTATCCATGCGTTTGTCTCTAGTAGATTAGACTACTGTAACGGCCTGCTCACTGGCCTCTCCAAACGAGCTGTAAAACAGCTGCAGTACATCCAGAACGCTGCTGCTCGGGTCCTGACTAGAACCAGGAAGTACGATCACATTAGTCCTGTGCTCAGGTCTCTGCACTGGCTCCCTGTGGCTCAGAGAATAGACTTCAAAGCAGCTCTGCTTGTATACAAGTCTCTCCATGGCCTAGCACCAAAGTACATCTCGGACATGTTAGTGCCATATGAACCATCTCGGACTCTGAGGACCTCAGGGACCGGCCTCCTGCTGGTGCCCAGAGATTCAGGACTAAACATGGGGAATCTGCGTTTCAGTTTTATGCACCTAAAATCTGGAACAGTCTTCCTGAGGATGTGAGACAGGTTCTACTCTGGCAATGTTCAAATCTAAACTAAAAAACTGTTTTGTTTGGCTGTGCATATGACTGAAATGCTTTTCTTTGCACTCTTCTCTTTTATGTCTTGAACTATTATTTTGTGATTTCTGCCATGTCTTTGTGATTTTAATGCATTTTTTCCTGTTGTGTGAAGCACTTTGAATTGCCTTGTGTACGAATTGTGCTCTACAAATAAACTTGCCTTGCCTTGCCTTTATGTTAAATTTCCGCATGTAAAATTCTGCGTGGAAATGGAGCCGTGCGGAGGGCAAGCCGAGAAGATGTTGGCAGTATTTACAGTCTGCACGGGTTTCATGTGGTTTCGACAGAAGAAATTTGAGCTAGGCTGCTATGAAATCCCATTCATTTTTCCGCGCAGAACCGATTCCTGACGCCGACGTGGAAAATCAGGTCTGCGCAGACGGCAAGCGATAGGGGGCGTGTCAGCTAAAATGTATGACATTCCCACCGGCACGGCCCATCGCGGACGCGTCAAGCATAAACCTACCTTTATTCATAATTGTTGTTTGTTTAGTCAATTTAGGGTTCATTTGTAAACCGTTGTTTTTACGAGGGCTTTTGCTCCAGCAACAGTGCGATTTTCCGTGACCCAGCGCCAGTGCTTTTGCTTGGAAACCTGTTACTGGTTATAATGCTTGTACCGGTGTTTTGTGAGTGCTCTTGGCATGCTGCACTACTGCCGGTCAAGGATTATGTACTAGCTCTAGAGGAGAAATTAAGGACCTGATTTCACAGGAAATCAGTTAGAAAAGGCTCTTTACCCAAAACAAAGATATTGAACTTTGCTATATTACTCTGGAGAGTGGATCAAAGTTTTAAATGGGCAAAGTGATGTCATCTTAACTAAACAAAGGACCCAAATTCAAGCACCATCCAATTTGCCTGTTATGCCAGAAGAACAAAATACAAAATTCGGAGCTGAAATTAACAGTTTTGGAAATACAAGGTGAAATCAAAAGATTAAAGAACAATAAATCTCCAGGGAAGGGATGGGTTCACCTCAGAGTGGTAGAAAGCTCTAAGAGACACACGCACTCCTTTTCAGCAACTTATTAACTGTGGCATTTAAGAAAACTCAGACCTCTCAGAGTTGGAAAGAAGGTCTCTGTGCCCCTCTGTGCCCCTCTGTGTCCCTCCTCTGCCCTCCTCTGTCCCCTCCTCTGTCTCTCTTCTGTCTCTTCCTCTGTCTCTCCTCTGTCCCTCCTCTGTCCTCCTTCTGTCTCTCTCTGTCCTTCTTCGCCTCCTGTCCTTTCTCGTCTCTTCCTCTGTCCCTCTCTGTCCTTCTGTCTCTCATCTGTCCCTCTCTGGTCCCCCTTCTGTCCCTCCTCTTCCTCCTTCTGTCCTCCTCTGTCCTTCCATCTGTCTTCTTCTGTCTCTCCTCTGTCCTTTCTGTCCCTCCTCTGGTCCCTCCTCTGTCCTTCTGTCTCTCCTCTGTCCCTCCTCTGTTCTTCTTCTGTCCTCCTCTGTTCCTTCTGTCTCTATCTACTGTCCCTCTCATGTCCCTCTCTTATGTCTCCTCCTCTGTCCCTCCTCTGTCCTAACATGTCTTCTTGTCCTTCTGCTGTCTCTCTCGTCCTTCTCATGTCCTTCTTCTGTCTCTCCTCTGTCCTCCTCTGTCCTCATTCTTCTGTCTCTCTTCTCGTGTCTGTTCCCTTTCTGTCTCGTCCTCCCTCTGTCCTCTCTCTGTCTTCTGTCTCTCCTTCACTTGTCCTTCTCCCTCTTTCTCTCCCTTCTGTCCTTTCGCTTCTCTGTTTCCTCCTCCTATCTCTGTCCTCTCTGTCCTCTCTGTCTCTGTCCTCATGCCTTCTCTGTCTTCTTCTGCCTCCTTCCTCCTGTCTCTCCTCTGTCCCTCCTCTGTCCTTCTCCTTGGTCTTCTTGTCCTCTTCTCTGTCCTTCTTCTGTCCTCTCTGTCTCTCCTCTGTCCTCTTCTGTCCTTCCTCTGTCCTTTCTTCCTTCTGTCCTCCTCTTTCCCCTTGTCCTCTCGTCTCTCCTTGTCCTCCTATTGTCCGTTCTTCTGTCCTCCTTGATCTCCTTTGTCTCTCCTCTGCTCCCTCTCTCTGTCCTCTCTGTCTATCTCTGTCTTCTCTGTTCTCTCCGCCCTCGTTCCTCTGTCCTTCTGTCTTCCTCTGTCCATTCTGTCTCTCCTTCGTGTTCCTCTCCTCTGTCCTTCTGTCTCTCCTCTGTCCCTCCTCCTGTCTTTCCTTCTGTCCTTCGTCCCTCCTCTGTCCTTCTTGTCTCTTCCTTCTGTCCCTCCCTGTCCTTCTGTCTCTCCTCTGTCCTTCTTTCTGTCCCTCCTCTGTCCTTTCTGTCTCTCCTCTGATCCCTCCTCTGTCCTTTTTCTTCCTTCTTCTGTCCCTCCTCTGTCCTTCTTACTGTCCCTCCTCTGTCTCTCCTTTTGTCCTATTTCTGTCCTCCTCTGTCCTTCTGTTCTTTGCCTCTGTCCCTCCATCTGTCCTTTCTTTCTCTGTCCTTCTTCTGTCCCTTCTCTGTCTCTCCTCTGTCCTTCCTTCTGTCCCTCCTCTGTCCTTCTGTCTCTCCTCTGTCACCTCCTCTTTCTTCTTCTGTCCCTCATCCTGTCCCTCCTCTGTCCCTCATCTGTCCCTCCTCTGTCCTTCTTTTGTCCCATCTCTGTCCCTCTTGTCCTCCTCTGTCCTTCTTCTGTCCCCTCTGTCCTTCTTCTGTTCCTTCTCTGTCCTCCTCATGTCCTTCTTCTGTCCCTCCTCTGTCCTTCTGTCTCTCCTCTGTCCCTTCCTCTGTCCTTCTTCTGTCCCTTCCTCTGTCTCTCCTCTGTCCCTCTCTGTCCTTTGTCCCTCCTTGTCCTTCTGTCTCTCCTCTGTCCCCTCCTCTGTGCTTCTTCTGTCTCTCCTCTGTCCCTTCCTCTTCCTCCTTCTGTCCCTCCTCTGTCCTCCTTCTTGTCCCTCTCTTCCTCCTCTGTCCTTCTTCCTGTCTCTACTCTGTCCTTCTGTCCTTCTGTCCTCCTCTGTCCCTCTCTGTCCTTTCTGTCATCTCCTCTGTCACCTCCTCTTGTCGCTTCTGTCCCTCCTCTGTCCTTCTGTCTCTCTCTGTCCCTCCTGTCTCTTCCTCTGTCCCTCCTCTGTCCTTCTGTTATCTCTCCTCTGTCCTTCTTCTGTCTCTCCTCTGTCTTCTTCTGTCCTCTCCTCTGTCCCTCCTCTGTCCCTCTGTCCTCCTCTGTCCTTCTGTCGCTCCTTCTGTCCTTCATATATCCTCTGTCCTTCTGGTCTCTCCTCTGTCCCTTCTCTGTCCTTACTGTCTCTTCCTCTGTCCTCTCTGTCTTCCTCTGTCCTTCTGGTCCCTACTCTGTCCTTGTTCTCTCCTCTGTCCCTCCTGTCCTCTGTCTCTCCTCTGTCCTTCTTCTTGTCCCTCCTCTGTCAACGAGCGTACACATGCATTACTCTCCTCATATATGGCTTCTGCTCGTGTGTGTGTTGTCACGTCTTCGTATGCATGTCCTTCTTCTGTCCTTCCTGCCTTCTTCTGTCCCTTCCTCCTGTTTCTCCTCTGTCCTTCTTCTGTCCCTCTTACTGTCCTTTCTGTCCTCCTCTGTCCCTCCTCTTTCCTTCTTCTGTCCTCCTCTGCCTTCTCTTTGTCCCTTCCTCGTCCTTCTTTTGTCCCTCTCTGTCCTTCTTCTGTCCCTCCTCTGTCTTCTGTCTCTCCTCTGTCCCTTCCTCTGTCCTTCTCTGTCCTCCTCTTGTTCCTTCTTCTGTCTCTTCCTCTGTCACTTCTGTCTCTCCTCTGTCCCTGTCTCTCCTCTGTCCCTCCTCTGTCCTTCTTTCTGTTCCCTCCTCTGTCCTTCTCTGTCTCTCCTCTGTCCTCTGTCTCTCCTCTCCGTCTCTCCTCTGTCCCTCCTCTGCCTTCTTCTGTCTCTCCTCTGTCCGTGCCCTGGTTCCCCTTCGAAGCTCGTCTCTTCCCTCCACTTTTCAAGTCTTGGTTTTAAAAACTGCTCCTGACGCTCATTAGGTTAAATCAGTATTCAGGAAGAAATATTTGCATTCAACTTCCTTTCCGCTTTGATTCCCATGCCGCTTTTCGCTAGTTAAATGTTGAAACCACAAACGCAGGCGGTTACGAGCAGCATCCGCGCAGAGAGCAAGCCTGTGTGTGGCGTCAGTGGACCTGCTGTGGTGAAAGTGATCTCAGTGAACGAGCGCGTGAGTGTCACAGTCTTCCTTGAAACGGCCTCATCTCACCACCGTGAAGCGCACCACTCTCCACTGTCCCACTGCAGACCAGGCGCTATCTGCCCCTGCCCTGCCCCGCGCAAGCTGCCCTCCCTGTCTCGCAGCTGCCCTGCCCTGTCTGCGCAGGCTGCCCTCCCGCCTGCGCATGCTGCCCTGCCCCTGCCTGCGCAGCTGGCCCTGCCTGCGCAGCTTGCCCTGCCCTGTCCGCACGCGCTGAGAAGTAGGACAGTAGAGCGGACAGCCCTCAGAGCAGGCGAGGCTACCAAAGAAAGACACTGTGTGTCATTTAGCCAATTTAAACTCTAATTATGACTGTTATTTCAAGCTAATATGCGATTATATGCGTTTTAATTTGTATTGTTTTATTCATTTGTATAATTATTTTATTTATCATACAATATAATATCTCAAGGCTGGGGGGGGGGCGACATTTTTTATCTCCCAAGGGGGGCACGCCAGATAAAGTTTGAGAAGCCCTGGAATAGATACTATCCATAAGTATCCGATTAGTGATCCATTGTGAGACCACGGAGATGTGCACTGCAGGTGAGAGAGGAGCACCTACCCTGACCACGCCGTCCGAGTGGCCGGTCAGAATGACGTTCTGCGTGTCCCACTCATACATCTCGGACACGCAGCAGCACAGAATCTGCTGGCTGCGGCCGGTGAAGGTGTTGGCACTGGCGATGGGGCTGCCGTTTATGCTCCACATGTGGATGTAAGTGCCCGCACACGACACGATGTCCCCCTGTTCAGCAAGAGCAGCGTCAAGAGCATGAATCCCTTTGTCAGGTAAACTTAGACATAGATTGACTTACAATCAAACCAAATGTAAAGTTAGGAGCTTTAAGCCGGGTGTCCACATCACGTTTTGTCAGTGTTATGAAAGATTACTGATGGATTTCAGAAGTACGTACTTGGGCAAATCACAGTCAGTATGTTTATACGCACCGAGAACTCCAAGTGAGTCAAACAACCAAACTCTTGGTCTAGAGCAAGATCATACAGATAACCACACTTTTATTCAGCGTTTGATTTTTACACATGAGGAACTGTTTTGCTTAGTTATTGTCTTTCCGGAGTGCAAATAAATACATTGAAGCTGCGTAGTTTTCCACCACACGTGCTAGTCCACGGTGTCATCTCTGCTGATCTCAAGTGAGTCCCTGTTTCTGACCTGTCCCACATGTGGGATCTTTGACATTCCTATCAAGATGCCTCAAATGTAGTTTCAGGGTTTACATGCAGTTTGAAAAATTCTATTGATTGACATTGGATAAGTGTTGGAATAATTGTAAATATTGTATTGCTCTCTTTCATACATTCATTAGTATTGCATTACAAACTGTGGAGCTGATAATATAAGATAAGATAAACAGGAGACTCCACTCAGAAGACTTGCTGGCAACCCAAAGTTCAACCAAAGTCTTTATTTATCTGCCTACTGCCGCTGTCTGCTCCCCCGCCCTTTAGGGGCGGCAGTTAATCATGTAACCAGGGTGTCCCTTTTCTTAATAAATTGGGGAGGCGGACGGAGGGACTTCAGGATGTTCGGAGCGAGTGGGCCCGGCTATTGTAACTGAAGCTTTCTCTCTCCGGAAGTTGGATTCCCTTGTCTTTCTTCTGTCTGTTTAGAGTTTTAACGTGTCAATTAGTTATCCAGTTTTGCAGACGTGCATGGAAATGTAGTGACTGAGCCTGGAAATAAGGAGTAAAGACAAGCTGCAATCCTGGTGTGACTGATATTTTGGAATTGGTACGTCGTCATGACGTTACCACATGGAGCCTGAAGCAGAATACACGGCTCAGACAAACTTCTTCCATCCTCTGAGCATATCTGAGCACAGATTGGTGTTGTCTCATTCCCATGACTGACTTTATCTGGTGCCGCACAGAGAGGTTCCAGGCCGTTATGGCGTATGTGACCGGGCTCTCCAACACGGCCGAGAAAAAGTGAAACGGCCGCCATTAACTGACCACATACAGAAAATACAGCCACTGTTGGAGCGGCGAGCACAAACTGTCCACTTGAATGTGCCAGGGGAATGAACAGTCTACATGGGGTCCTAAATATCTGTAGGAGGAGACTTGATCTCTCTGTAACATCAACCTGCTGGGGGTCTGCAGATGGAAACAGCCAAAGGTGATCATTTGTTTTAATACTCTCTAATAAGAGTTATTCTCTTTTTCTTACATCAAACAAAATAAGATGAAAACCTGCAGTGGACACCATGCTTAAGTCAGTAAAAACAGTAACATTTATAACATTTAGAGTTTAGAGCGAGGACGAACCGTGAGTTCATTGATACACAGGGCGGAGATGGGCGCGCGATGCCCCCTCAGCTGTGTGATGAACGACAGCTTGTTGAGGTCCCAAATGATGCAGGTCCGATCCCGGGAGCCGCTCACCACAATGTGATAGGCCGAGGAGGCGGTGAGGCAGGTGACCGTGTCCGTGTGTCCCAGTAAGGCCTGTGGGAGGAAGAGACGGCACACGGGTCCACTAGAGGTCAACTTCACACGCAGCCACAGGGAAAAAGATACAAACTGCACACTCGCCGTGCGTGAGTGAGCGAGCGTCCCGGGCGAGCGTCCCGGGCGAGCGTCCCGGGCGAGCGTCCCGGGCGAGCGTCCCGGGCGAGCGTCCCGGGCGAGCGTCCCGGGCGAGCGTTGCGAGCGAGCGGCCTGTGTGTGCGTGTGTGCTTGTGCGTGAGCGGTGGGTGTGCGTTGCGGTGATGGTGCGTGTGCGGTAACGATGTGCGTAAGTGTGTGTAGAGCGGTAGGTGTGCGTGCGTGTTGAAGTCGGTGTGGTAAGTGGTGAGCGGTAGGTGTGGCGTGCGTGGTGAGCGTAGGTGTGGCGTCGTGCAAGCCGAAGATGTGTGTGCAGTGCAAGCCGAAGATGTGTGTGCGTCGAGCGGTAGAATGTGTGGCTGTGTGTGTGAGCGAGGTGTGTGTGCGGCGAGGGTGGATGTTGCTTGCGTGTGTGTGTGAGCGGTAGGTGTGCGTGCGTGCGAGCGGTGGATGTGCTTGCGTGTGTGTGTGAGCGGGTAGTGTGCGTGCGTGCGAGCGGTGGAAATGTTGCTTGCGCTGTGTGTGTGTGAGCGGTAAAGGTTGTGCGTGCGAGCGGTGGATGTGCTTGCGTGTGTGTGTGAGCGGTATGGGTGTGGCGTGCGAGCGGTGGAATGGCGTGTGTGTGTGAGCGGTAGGTGTGCGTGCGTGCGAGGGTGGATGTGCGCTCGTGTGTGTGAGCGGTAGGTGTGCGTGCGTGCGAGCGGTGGATTGTGCGTGCGTGTGTGTGAGCGGGTAGGCTGTTGGCGTGCGTGCCCGAGCGGTGGATGTGCTTGTGCGTGTGTGTGTGAGCCGGTAGGTGTGCGTGCGTGCGAGCGGTGGAATGTTGCGCGTGGTGTGAGGGTAGGTGTGTGTGCGTGGTGCTAAAAAGGCGGCCGGTGGATGTGCTTGGTGCCGTGTGAGCGGTAGGTGTGCGTGTGCGTGCGAGCCGGTGGATGTGCCTTGCGTGTGTGTGAGCGTAAGTGTTGCGTGTGCGTGCGAGCGGTGGGATGTGCTGCCGTGGTGTGTGAGCGGTGGGTGCGTTGCGAGAGTGGTGTGCTTGCGGTGTGGTGTGAGCGGTGATGTGCGTCGTGCGAGCAGTGGAATGTGTGTGCGTGTGTGTGTGAGCGGTAGGTGTGGCGTGGTGCGAGCAGTGGGATGTGGTGCGTGTGTGTGCGAGCGGTAGGTGTGTGTTGCGTGCGAGCCGGTGGAATGTGTGTGCGTGTGTGTGCGAGCGTGTAGGTGTGCGTGCGTGCGAGCGGTGGATGTTGCGTGCGTGTGTGTGTGTGAGCGGTAGGTTGTGCGTGCGTGCGAGCAGTGGATGTTTGCGTGTGGTGCGAGCGGAGGTGTGTGGTGCGTGCGGGGTGGATGTGTGTGCGTGTGTGTGCGAGCGGTAGGTGTGGCGTGCGTGCGAGCGGTGGTGGTGTGTGCGTGTGTGTGTGTGAGCGGTAGGTGTGCGTGGCGTGCGAGCAGTGCGATTGTGTGTGCTTGTGTGTCGAGCGTAGGTGTGTGTGCGTGCGAGCGGTGGAATGTGCGTGCGGTGTGTGGGCGGTAGGTGTGTGTGCGTGCGAGCGTGGATGTTGCTTGCGTGTGTGTGTGTGAGCGAGTAGGTGTTGTGCGGCGAGCGGGTGATGTGGCCTTGTGCGTGTGTGTGTGAGCGGTAAGGTGTGCGTGCGTGCCGGCGGTGGATGTGCTTGGTGCGTGGTGTGTGTGAGCGGTAGTGTCGTGGCGTGCGAGCGTGGATGTGCTTGTGGCTATGTTGTGAGCGGTAGGTGGCGTGGTGCGAGCGGTGGATGTGGTGGTGTGTGAGCGGTAGGTTGCGTGCGTGCGAGCGGTGGAATGTGCTTGTGCGTGTGGTGTGTGAGCGTAGTGTGTGTGCGTGCAGCGGTGGAATGTGCTTGTGCGTATGTGTGTGAGCCGTAGGTGTGCGTGCGGCGAGCGTGGATGTGACTGCGGTGTGTGTGCGAGCGGAGTGTGCGTGCGTGCGAGCGGTGGGTGTGCGTGCGTATTGGTGTGTGAAGGGTAGTGTGTGTGCGTGCGAGCGGTGGATGTGCGTGCGTGTGTGGTGAGCGGTAGGTGTGTGTGCGTGCGACAGTGGAGTGTGTGTCTTGTGTGTGCGAGGGTAGGTGTGTGTGCGTCGAGCGGTGGGATGTGCGTGCGTGTGTGTGAGCGGTAGGGGGTGTGTGCGTGCGACGGGTGGATGTGCTTGCGTGTGTTGTGAGCGGTAGGTGTGTGTGCGTGCGAGCCGTTTGGGATGTGCTGTGCGTGTGTGTAGGTGATGCGTGTCGTGCGTAGCGTGCGATTGTGTGCGTGCGTGTGTGTGTGTGAGGGTACGGGTGTGCGTGCGTGCAGCAGTGGATGTGTGTCTGTGTGGAGCGGTAGGTGTGCTGTGCGTGCGAGCGGTGGATTGTGCGTGCGTGTGTGTGCGAGCGTAGGTGTGGGTGCGTGCGAGCCGGTGGATGTGCTGTGCGTTATGTGTGTGAGCGGTAGGTGATGCGCGAGCGGTTGGATGTGTCTTGCGTGGTGCAAGCGCGTAGGTGTGCGTGCTGGTGCGAGCGAGTGGGTGTGCGTTGCGTGTGTGTGTGAGCCGGAGGGTGCGTTGCCGTGCGAGCAGTGAGATGTGTTGCGTGCTGTGTGTCGAGCGGGTAAGGTGTGGTGTGTGCGGCAGCATGGTGGATGTGCGTGTGTGTGTGTGAGCGTAGGTGTGCGTGCGTGCGAGCGTAGGGGTAGGACTGGATGTGTGCGTTGTGTAGTGCGAGCGGTAGGTGTGTGTGCGTGCGAGCGTGGATGTGCGTGCGTGTGTGTGAGCGGTAGGTGTGTGTGCGTGCGGCGGTGGATGTGCTTGCGTGTGTGTGTGAGCGGTAGTTGTGTGTGCGTGCGAGCGGTGGATGTGTGTGCGTGTGTGTGCGAGCGTAAAGGTGTGCGTGCGTGCGAGGCAGGTGATGTGCGTGCGTTGTGGTGGAGCGGTAGGTGTGCGCGTGCGAGCGGTGATGTGCTGTGCGTGTTGTGTGTGAGCGGTAGGTGTGTGTGCGTGCGAGCGGTGATGTGGTGCGTATGTGTGTGAGCGTAGGTGTGTGTGGTGCGAGCGTGGATGTGCTGTGCGTATGTGTGTGAGCGGTAGGTGTGCGTGCGTGCGAGCGGTGGATGTGCTTGTGCGTTGTGTGAGCGGTAGGTGTGCGTGCGTGCGAGCGGTGGATGTGCGTGCGATGTGTGTGAGCGGTAGGTGTGCGTGCGTGCGAGCGGTGGATGTGCGTGCGATCGTGTGTGTGTGAGCGGTAGTGTGTGGTGCGTGAGCGTGGTGGAGGTGCGTGCGAGCGGTGGATGTGCGTGCGTGGTTGTGAGCGGTAGGTGTGCGTGCGTGCGTGCGAGCGGTAGGTGTGCGTGCGTGCGAGCGTGGATGTGCTTGTGTCGTATGTGTGTGAGCGGTAGGTGTGCGTGCGTGCGAGCGGTGGATGTGCTTGTGCGTATGTGTGTGAGCGGTAGGTGTGCGTGCGTAGCGAGCGGTGATGTGCTGTGCGTGTGTGTGAGCGTAGGTGTGCGGCTGCGCGGTTGGATGTGCTGTGGTGTGTGTGTGAGCGTAGGTGTGCGTGGCGTTGCGAGCGGTGGATGTGCTTGTGCGTTTATGTGTGTGAGCGGTAGGTGTGCGTGCGTGCGAGCGGTGGATGTCTTGTGCGCGTGTGTGTGTGTGAGCGGTAGGTGTGCGTGCGTGCGAGCGGTGGATGTGCTTGTGCGTATGTGTGTGAGCGGTAGGTGTGCGTGCGTGCGAGCGGTGGATGTGCTTGTGCGTGTCGTGCGTACCTGTTTGAGGCTCAGAGACTTGGCCCGGTCCTTGGCGGTGCCCAGCTCCCACACGCAGATGGCCGTGCTGGTGCCCCCGGTCAGCACCAGTTTGGGGTTTGGGCAGATGGCACACAGGACCTGCCCCCACTCGGACAAGCTCTCGTAGACCACCAGTGCCTGGAGCAAACACCAGCCACTCAGTTAATGTGCATTCTGAGGAGTTGAGCACAAACCTGTGCTTAGCACAGGAGGCTACACAAGCATGTGAGGGTTCAGCCAAACGGCACATACATGTTTGAGGGAACATCAGTTTAACGCGGCCAAACGCTCAAAAAAGACCGGTTTTCATGATATGGGACCTGTGGAGAGTTGTGACAAAAGGGAAGCGATTGAAAGGAGAGCTGGTCTCCCTCTGACCTTATCAGACTCATAGTTGGTGAGGCGGCAGCTCAGGTCGGCATAGCCCCATGCAAATGTCCTGCTCCAGGACGGAGGAACCAGAGCTTTGTTTTGTTCCACAGCCAAGATGCCTTTGTCAGTGCACATGATCTGCCCAACCGGCTCCCTCAGCTCTACACAGGCACAAATAGCACAGAATGTAGAGCCAGTTTAGGAGGCGCTAAAGCTGTGGTGGTAGAGGTACCTTTGACAGGAGCCAGAGAAGGCCTGAGGTTGTCCAGATGATGGAAGAAGATCTTGTCACTGTTAGAGCTTGGTGGTACGCTGGTCACATCTATATTGTTTTTACTGCGAACACGCTTGGGAGGGTGAGGCTTTTTGAAAAGCTGAAACATGGAAACATCCCTATTATTTCATCCCATAGACAAGGAGGAGAACTTCTCAGAAGAGTTCTGACCTGTTTGGGAATTTGTCCAAAGTTGTTGATGAAGCCAATGGTAGCAGTTTCCTTCAGCGGGTCGTTGATGTTGTAGATATCCACCTGGCCCTCGTAGAAAAGGTGGTGGAAGACATTGACCGCCTCCACAGCTGGAGGGCCCTGCTGCTTGTACCCAAAGATCAGGTCAATCCACTCGTGAAGGTGACTGGACACGTAGTCACACTCCAGCGCCTGAGGACACAGACAAAAGACATGTCACGGAGGTACACCAGAGAACAAGATGAGCAGATGGTAATCCTGTAGAAGGTGTGCTGGCTCACTTCTCGGTGCACACGGATGAACTCCCGAGGATCGCCCTTGGCCCAGGGTGGCAGCAGCACGTCCCCCAGCTTGGTGCCGTTCTGCTTGGTTCCTGTGAAGAGCAAAGCGCAGATGAGTGAAGCTCCTGGTCCTAACCCTCTATCACAGACAGAGCTACTGACCCAGGTCAAAGTTGTTGGAGTTGAGCAGGAACTCGGGCAGGTAGAAAAACTCAGGGATGAGCTCTTTGACGTCTGCCATGTTGTGCTTGGAGGCAGACATCCAGCCCTCTCGGATGCTGTGAAACATTCTGTCTGCCAGGTCGAAATGTCCACCCTGTGATTGAAAAGAACAGGAAGGATGAAGAAGCGGAAGGAGTGAGCTCAGATGTGCTCAGCTGTGATCTGCAGACCTGCAGGCGGAGGAAGATCTGCGTGAAGGGCTCCATGCGGACCAGGTACGAGGCTACGATCATGGCTGAGGAGTAGTGAGTGCCGTAGTGGTATGCTGGGGTCTCGCCTGCAGCGCAACAACATGACATGAGGGATCTCCTTTTATTGATAATCTGATCTGGTCCAACATGTGTTTGCATTGTTCTAGTCATGATAATCAGACAACATCATATCAAATGGAATTAGATGTCTTCTTGTTGTCTTCTTTTCCTCACATATGAGTGCTAAACGTGTGCGTGGGTCTCTTACCGTTGGGGTCCTCCCAGTCCTTGTACCTCTTCTTGTACTGTGTCAGCCGCTCGTCCGTCTGAGCACCCATGGGCTTGGACAGGTTCCGGAACGTCTTGGGTTTGTTCAAGTCCAGCTCCTGAAAAACACCATACAGTATGTTTGGTGAGCACAAATGGTGACAATTGTGCAAGGGACATTGAGGTTATTTCATAGGAGACCAAAAGACTTTTCTACTATTTTTTCTCCCAAAATCTTCATTTCCCCCCACAAATTACTACTCATTAAACTGTATCTTTGATTATTTCATTTTTTTCCAAGGGCTCGACACATAGGGGGCGACAAACGTCAGAGACCAGCTTTCAAATGGAACACACGGGCAGCCGTGACCTGCAGCGCTGTTCCAATGCAGTTTCCCACTCTTTTCATGTGCCGTGAAATCCAAAGGAAGTGTTTTTAGAATTCAAATGTGTTTCAAAGGTGAAAATCACCAAGTATGAAGTGTCACATGTGGTTTGCATGAATTGACCGAAATAGCTTTATTGCCTGCTTCACATTAAACGCAAAAGCAAACCCTGTGTAGTAAAAGCAGCAGCTTTCTGAGTTTGCAGTTTTCCTGTCGGCTCAGCTCATTCCTCCAAAGAAACGCTCTCTGATGTAGTGAAGCACAAGCACTACTTTTGCTTGTTGTAGCTGAGGTGCGCAAATTCCACTGTAAATGAGTCAAGTAGGAGCGACGTCGCCCCCATGTGTCAGCACAGGCCCCGGACGGAGCCCAGACCTGTGAGTCGTAGTCGGCCAGGATCCAGGGGAAGACCGGGTACTGCATCAGGTCGTTGTAGGAGCGGCCCGCCAGTGTGTTCAGGTGCATCAGGTACTGGAAGTTACTGATCTCTCCTCGCTGGAAGAAAAAAGAACAACTTTATTTTGCTTTGCTAAATTGTGAATCACAATGTTAAAAATCTGCTAACCCTGTGATCTAATGTCATTCTGGATTAGTTTAGAAGTTCATATTTCAGTCTTCTCTCAAATGCTAATGCTCCTGGACCTGTTTACAGGGTGCGTGCATACACTTTAAGCACCTTCAAGATAAACGCATCCATCCCCTTCTCAAACCATGTATGTTTGTCAGTAATGTTTTGTTATGTGAACGATATCTGCAAGTTTGAAATAAGTAAATTGATTTAGGCATATCATGTTTAGAAAAGCAAAAACAAAAGATCTCTGTATCTCTGTTGTTTAACAACCTGTGTTTTGGCGCCATCTACTGGCTGCAGAGGGAATTATCATCAATTAATCTATTTTTTTCTTTCACTTCATCTGCAGCCAGGAGGCAGCAGTCTGAGCAGGGAAGCCCAGACCGGTCAGACGGATCACCAGAATTTCTTTGAGGCCGATTGATAGTCTTCCTCCATGGCTTTCCCGAACTCCTCCCAGTCCCGAGTTATTGCCACTGCTACAGCACGGGCTGCGGAGCGCTTGGCCAAGCGGTACCTGTCACATGCCTCAGGAGTCCTACAAGCCAACAAGGCCTGATAGGGCTCCTTCTTCAGCCGTACGGCATCCCTTATTTCCAGTATCCACAACCGGGTTCAGGGATTGCCGGTGCAACAAACACCAGAGACCTTGCGATCACAGCTACAAACAGCCGCATTAACAATGGAGGCTGAGAATATCGTCCAATCGGACTCAAAGTCCCCAGACTCCCATGGAACCTGGGAGAAGCTTTCCTCGAGGTGTGAGTTGAAGATCGACAGAGGGCTCCGCAAGACGTTCCCTACAGACCCGCACGATCCGCTTGGGCCTGCCAAATCTGTCCGGCTTCCTCCTCTGCCAACGAATCCAGCTAAGAACCAGGTGGTGATCGGCTGGCAGCTCTACCCCTCTCTTCACCCAAGTGTCCAAGACACTGGGCCAAAGGTCAGATGACACAACAACAAAGTATATCATTGACCTTTGGCCTAGGGAGTCCTGGTGCCACGCGGACTGATGGCAATCTTGTGACTGGCACAGAAGTCCAATAACAGAACACCGCTCGGGTTCAGGTAGGGGGATGGCATTTACCCCCTTCCAGGTGTCACTGGTGTTGCCCATGTGAGCGTTGAAGTCCCCCAGTCAAAAAACTGAGTCCCCAGTCGGTGCACTGGCCTTTTCGGACTATGCTCGGCCGGGTCCTAAGGGCAAAGACCCGGCGAACAGGTGCTTGCCTGCAAGCAACCACCCCAGACCTGGCTCCAGGGTGGGGGCCCGGTAACGCCATTTTAGGCAACTTAAGGGGTTTTGGAACCGCACTTGGTCTGGCTCGTCACCTAGGACATGTTTACCGTGGGAGACCCTACCAAGGGTATAAAGCCCCAGGCAATATAGCTCTAAGGATCATCCGAGCAAGCAAATCCTTCCACCACGTTAAGATGGAGGTCCAAGGGGGATTTTCTGAGCCATGTCACTGATCGAGTGGTCACCAACCACTCGGAGGGGACCACAAGATTTAAAGGCTGGACAACAAAAGGTATAAAGGTCTTATACCACATTGTAAAGGAGAAGCATCTGAAGAGCTTTGAGGAGTTGAAAGAATCCTTTGATTTAGAGAAACAGGACTTTTATAGGTATTTACAAATAAGGAGTTATTATAACCAAGAAATCAAAAAGAATGATGACCATCAGAACCCTTTGACTGAAATATTTATTAAAGCATATAAGTCTGAACTTTCAAGGGGATTAATATTTAAACTGTACAAATGTATTAAAAATTTGAGCACTCACTCTATTGATTACATTACGGGAAAACGGGAAAGAGAGGGTCACTTTGTTCTGGCTGATGAAGAGTGGGAAAGTATATGTACATCTCAGTGGAAAAAAAATGTGTCTCACTTCTTTATAACCCCATGTCAAAGTGCACATTACTCACAGGGAAATGCAGGCTGTTGGAGAGGATGTGGCAGCAGGAGGCAAACCACTATCATGTGTTTTGGGACTGTCCTGTTGTTCACAAGTTTTGGACTGAGATCAACAAGGCCTTACAAAGTATGACATCAACATCTCAATGGATTTCAGAACTACCGGTATGTATTTGGGCCTCAGGACTCCTGCCATGGACACAACCAGCAGCTATCTCTGGAACATCCTCCTGGCTGCAGCGAAAAAGGCTCTCACAAAAAATAATTACCGTATTTTGCGGACTATTAGCCGCTACTTTTGTCAGATGTTTTGAGCCATGCGGCTTATTTAGAGGCTGCGGCTTTTCTGTGGTTTTTTTCTTTCACCGCTAGGGGCGCACTAACCGGAATTAGAATCAAAACTACAGAAAAGTTAAGCAAGAGAGCAGATGTTGCTTTTTTATTCAGCTAGCAATAGAACACGGAGGACAAATTACCAACTATAAATTATTTTCAAATTCTTGCCCCATCATTATGGAACCCAAACGAAGAAGTTCGTATGAAGCAAGTTTTTAAGCTGAAGGCCATCGATCTTGCTATCAGGAAGGAAACCGCGCGGCTGCACGCAAGCTTAACATCAATGAATGTACGGTGAGACGCTGGAGGGACGGAGGACAGCGGGACGAGCTCATGTGATGCCAAAAGTCAAGGAAAGAGTTCTGCGGCCTATACAAAAGGTGCGGCCTATGTATTGTTTTATTATCGTTTTTTTAAAAATAGAGCAAATGCGGCTTATATAGGGGAGCGGCTAAAAGTCCGGAAAATACGGTATTATATTATTATTATGATTATTATTATTATTATTATCATATCGGACATTTGTAAACTGGAAAAAAATTTATTCGGCACTTAACTTGAAAATGGACATAAATGGACTAAATGGGACATTTGTAGGGTTTTCTAGGCCATGATTTTATTTTTCCAATTATTTGTTGGATGTCTGCCGTTTTTAATTTGTGTCTGTTCTCTCTCTGGTCGTGTTTCTCTTTTACTGTGTTTGTTTTATGTGTTCTTAAATTAAAAAAATAAAAACATTTAAAATATAATTTTTTAAAAAAGAAACAAACTTGAGAGCCCTACCTCCCATCGCTGAGTGACAGACTTCTCTCCCACCAAAGTGCTGAGGAGCCCGGACCTGAGGCGCAAACACACGTTAGCTTTTCATTGCGTGAGGTCTTAAACTCCTCCAGTGTGGCCCTGAGGGACTGTAGGCTTACCCCTGCTCCACACTGGTGTTTGGCCTCTGTCCAGACACTGACTCGGAGCTGTCCACCAGCGAAGGCACTACTGCCAGGAACCTGCAGCAAACAACAGTGGACTGAACATATGCAAACACAAACTTTACAGGTCCTATAGTCTGCTAAGCATCTTATTCGATCCATCCTCAACAGAAACGTGAGTAATCCTGAAGATTGAATGTTGTGCTATATAAATAAACTTGACCTTGGCATAACAGGCAGGCGTTTGCCAGGTTAAGTGAGGAGTACCTCTGATAGACTTTGTTGCGCACTCCTTTCTGGAATGCCAATAGATAGTTTCTTCCGTCCGCTGAGAAGACCTCTACTGCCATGGGCTGCAAGTATAAAACAGGAGTTGGAAACCAAGTCAGACACAGGCTTACACAATACACATAGAGGTCAACAGTAATAATCATAAGGCTAATCAAAGATTGGCCTGTAATAATGAGTGTATGTGGTATAAACGTGGACTATACACATTCCCCCTGTTGCTGTATGAGTAATGAGCTGAATACACAGGCTGTACAGTGAGTGCTGAGTGCACGTTGAGCAGCCCACCTGCAGCAGGTAGCGCCTCTTGTGCACCTCTTTGATGTCCTCATAAGCAAAGATGCTGCAGGTTCTCTTGAGCTGGCTCTGGCCCTGCCTGGCTCCACGTGGAATAATGGGTTCATGCAGGCTGTCGAAAAACACATTGCGTTCAGGCACTGCACCAACTCTCCAGCCTCTGAATAACCATCAGCTATCTATACAACTATTAAGCATTGTGCAGTGTGAAATGGGGAAAGACAAGGCAGAAAACTGTCGAGAGCCAGATTCCAACTCTCGACGCTGCGGGTTGTTCACATGGAGCGCACAAGTGCTATCCATTCGACCACAGAGACACCGTTAAGAATATGTTTATGGTATACTGCTGGGTTGAACTCTATTCTATGGACTTATAAATGTAATAGAAATGGCTGTCGGGTAAAAGTAATTTAGTGAAAAGGTTAAGGTACACATTTTCCCCCCCCTCTACGGAAATTTGTCCTCTGCATTTTC
Source organism: Chaenogobius annularis (assembly GCA_015082035.1). Taxonomy (NCBI): domain Eukaryota; kingdom Metazoa; phylum Chordata; class Actinopteri; order Gobiiformes; family Gobiidae; genus Chaenogobius; species Chaenogobius annularis. The sequence goes on along the minus strand of BJKM01001060.1, from coordinate 78,455 downwards.
CCTATCTTTCAGGGCCGATGGGGCGACCTGTCAGGAGCAATGGGGACCCATCTTCAGATGTTTGTGGTAGCCTTGGTCAGGACTAGTGTAGCAGGAGGATTTTACATATTGTGCATGTTTTTGGGTTGAACTGCGTTGCTCCAGTAAAGATATACAGTGAGGAAAAATAAGTATTTGAACACTTGAGAAAATCAGTGTTGATATTTGGTACTGAAGCCTTTGTTTACAATTGCAAACATTACAATTGATCAAACATTTCCTGTAGTTCTTGACCAGTTTTGCACACACTGCAGCGGAGATTTTGGCCCACTCCTCCACACAGATCTTCTCTAGATCTGTCAGGTTTCAGGGCTGTCGCTGAGCAACACGGAGTTTCAGCTCCCTCTAAAGATTTTCTATTGGATTTAGGTCTGGAGAATGGCTAGGCCTCTCCAGAACCTTGATCTGCTTCTTATGGAGCTACTGCTTGGGTCTCCTGGCAGTGTGCTTCGGGTCATTGTCATGTTGGAAGACCCAGCCACGCCCCATCTTCAATGCTCTGACTGAGGGAAGGAGGTTGTTACCAAAATCTCGCAATAAATGGCCCCATTATTTCTGTCCTTAATACAATGCAGTCGCCCTGTCCCCTGTGCAGAAAAGACCTCCTAAGCATGACGTTTCCACCCCCATGCTTCAAAGTAGGGATGGTGTTCTTGGGATGGTCCTCCTCCTTCTTATTCCTCCAAACACGGCGAGTGGAGTTTATACCAATTCATCTGACCACATGACTTTATCCCACGACTCCTCTGGATCATCCAGATGGTCATAGACAAACTTCAGCCAGGCTTAGACATGTGCTGACTTAAGCAGGGGAACCTTCTGTGCGATGCATGATTTTAAACCATATCGGCGTAGTCTATTACCGATAGTAACCTTTGAAATTGTGGTCCCAGTTCCCTTGTGGACCAGCTCCTCCTGTAGTTCTGGGCTGATTCTTTACCTTTTCCTACCATCACTGATACAGGTGAGATCTTACATGGTACAGTCCAAGGGAGATTGACTCTTCCATTTTCTAACAATTGCTCCAACAGTTGATCGGCAGGTGTTCAAATACTTATTTGCAGCAATAACCTACAAATAATATATTTTAAAATCTAATTTCCTGGGCCAGATCAACATCACATGATCTCTCTGGGTGGAGTGTGCATGTCCTCTCTGTGTCACCGTGGGTTCTCTCCGGGTTCTCCGGCTTCCTCCCACCGTCCAAACACATGCATGTGTTAGGTCAATTGGAAACTGTAACTTGTCCTTAGTGAATGAATGTGAAAGTGAATGTTCATCTGTGTGTCTATGTCTCTGTGTTGACCCTGCAAAGAGCTGGCCCCTGTCCAGGGTGAACACCACCTAAGGCTCAAAGTCACTGGGATAGGCTCTTTTTATTCAGTCTCTCACAGTGGAAATGCACCTCTGATGGAAATGTCAGACCCCTCCATAATTTCTTAGTGGGAGAACATGCAAAATTGCAACGTGTTCTAATGATTATGTCCCTCAACCTATATAAACTGCTCTTAGGGTCAAAATGAGACCGCTGTGTTGTCTGCATCTTATTATAGAGCGTTCTATTCTCCGTGAAGCAGGAAGTTACATTGCTAATGTTTGTGAACTTTACCATGACAGAAAAGTCCACTCTGGCCAGTGAAAGTTGTGAAAGTTTCTCATAAAGTCATCTTGGTGAATAATTAGGACACTCGGAAGGAATTAGGTGATGGAAAAATACATACAGAGCGCTGCAAATTGTTTCTGTAAGGACCTAATATAAATCAGTGGGTCTCAACCTTTTTTAGCTGTGACCCCCAAAATAACAGCCTTCTGACATCAAAAGTAGGCTACTCCCAAAGTAGCCTCATGTCTAGTGTTTAATTTGATTTATTTAGGATGTAGACCTCGATAAATGACTTTGGTTAGCCAACATATAAAAAATGACATTTACCACTGCATTTGAAGGGATTTTTTATTTTTGGGAGCCCACTCACCTGGGGACCCCTGAAATCATTTTGTAACCCGACACCCAGGCTGAGAACTACTGATATAAATAATCAGGTAAATGTTTGTCAGTCTTCCTTTTGGATCTTTAAGATCTCATGGAAAACTTTCTCTTAGCTCATTCTAGAGGTGGTAATATTATACACCCTTTAAAAGTTTGTAGAAACTACTACATTTTTAATTCCTGAATGGAGGTAAAATTGAAGTGGAAACATAATGCGATTTCAATGGAGAAACTAGGATTAACTTAATACGGAAAACGTTAACTTTTGTGGAAGTAAATGCTATCAGATACACGAGAGTGAGATTGATTTAAACACATTTAACACTGGGTGTACCACATTTGTATACTTTTTCTGAAGCTTGGTGGCTAAAAAAAAGTATTATTTTCCATCCCTTGAAATATAAGAGCTAACTAACTGGACATTTCTACACAAGACCTTCTATGGAAGACAGGAACTCAGCTGAACTCAGACAGGACTGAAATCATCGTCTTTGGACCACAGAAACAAAGAGAAAGTGTTAGCAGTCACCTCCAGAGTCTCGCTCTAAAACCTACAAATCAAGTTAGAAATCTGGGGGTAATAATGGACTCCGACTTGAACTTTAACAGCCACGTCAAATCAATAACATCAGCAGCTTTTTACCATCTAAAAAAACATTGCCAAAATCAAAAGTATTAGTGTCTAAACCAGACTTGGAGAGACTTATCCAGACCTGGAGAGACTATCCGGCGTTTGTCTCTAGTAGATTAGACTACTGTAACGGCCTGCTCACTGGCCTCTCCAAACGAGCTGTAAAAACAGCTGCAGTACATCCAGAACGCTGCTGCTGCTCGGTCCTGACTAGAACCAGGAAGTACGATCACATTAGTCCTGTGCTCAGGTCTCTGCACTGCCCCTGTGGCTCAGAGAATAGACTTCAAAGCAGCTCTGTTTGTATACAAGTCTCTCCATGGCCTAGCACCAAAGTACATCTCGGACATGTTAGTGCCGTATGAACCATCTCGGACTCTGAGGACCTCAGGGACCGGCCTCCTGCTGGTGCCCAGAGTCAGGACTAAACATGGGGAATCTGCGTTTCATTTTTATGCAGCTAAAATCTGGAACAGTCTTCCTGAGGATGTGAGACAGGTTCTACTCTGGCAATGTTCAAATCTAAACTAAAAACTGTTTTGTTTGGCTGTGCATATGACTGAAAGGATTTTTCTTTGCAATCTTCTCTTTTATGTCTTGAACTATTTGACGGAGCCTGAAAATGGCACTTTTAAACTAAGATTTTGTGATTTCTGCCATGTCTTTGTGATTTTAATGCATTTTTTCCTGTCGTGTGAAGCACTTTGAATTGCCTTTGTGTACGAATTGTGCTCTACAAATAAACTTGCCTTGCCAATAGTATTGTTTATTTTTGTTCAAAAGACATTAAACCATTAGCTTATATGGTTGGATGTCAGTTGGATATTGAAAATGCATTAGTTTATTTACTTCTGCCTCTCGTTAGCTCCATTCCAGAATTGTAACAGAGCATTTAAAAGGTCTATAATGTAGACGCTCAACTGAGTTCTACAGAGTTGGTCTTGTATATACTGTATGTATATATATCACAACTATTCGCGTTGTCATTTCCCCTGCAGATGTGAGGGCAGAGGCTGCTTGTACTTGGGTGCTAGCGTGTCGATGTCGCGGATCTCCCTGGATACGGTCATGGTGTAGCCGTCGATGACGTAGAAGTGCTCTTTCCCAAAGAGCAGCAGACCTCTCTGGTATCCAGGCCCTGCACTCGGGCGCAGCGGTACATGTGCTGGATCTGAAACACACACAACACACACTGTGTGGTGACACTGTTCTGAATGAGAAGCAAAGGAGAAATGATGAAAGAACTTTGTTCTTGCTTATTTATGGAGGTCCAACTTTTTCTGTTTGCTATCTTGCAGTATGAAGTTGTTTTTTTCTGTTATGGGTGTGATGGGGAGGAGCAAGCTATATGTTTTTCTACTTTCAGAACTAAGATGTCGTATACATATATATACACATGTAAATATATATACACACATGTACATACATATATACACATACTATACATGTACATATATATAGAATACACATGTACATACATATAATACACATACTATACACACACATAATATACACACATATACACATACATTACACACACACACGTATACATATATATATACACACACACACATATATATATCATACATATAATATACACACACACCCACAACACATAATATACATATAATACACAACACCAAACATATATTACATATATATACACACATAACACACCTATATATATATATATATATATATATATATATATATATATATATATATATGATTTATATATATTTTATATACACACACACACATAAAAAAAGAAAGAAAGTCAATAAAAAACCCTAAAGATTATCTGGTCTGATGAGACCAAGATTGAACTTTTGGCGTTCATTCTAAGCCGTGCGTGTGGAGAAAACCAGGCACTGCTCATCATCTGCCCAATACAAACCCAACAGTGAAACATGGTGGGGGCAGCATCATGCTGTGGGGGTGTGGTCAGCTGCAGGGACAGGACCACTGGGTGCAATTGAAGGAAAGATGAATGTGGCCAAGTACAGAAAACCTCTTCCAGAGTGCTCGAGACCTCAAACTGGGCCGAAGGTTCACCTTCCAACAAGACAATGACCCTAAGCACACAGCTAAATAACAAAGGAGTGGCTTCAGAACAACTCTGTGAACGTTCTTGGCCAGCCCAGTCAGAGCCCTGGCCTAAACCCAATTGAGCATCTTTAGAGAGACCGGAAAATGGCTGACCACCAACGTTCACCATCCAACCTGATGGAACTGGAGAGGATCTGCAGGAAGAATGGCAGAGGATCCCCAAATCCAGGTGTTGCCTAATTCCCAAGAAGAAGACTCATGGCCAGGGCCGGCCCAGCCTATAAGCGAACTAAGCAGCCGCTTAGGGCCCCAAGGCGTTAAAAGGGCCCCCAAGCTAAATGGGGGTCCTGCCATGGGGGCCCTGCCATGGGGATGGATCTAGATTAACCGGGACAACAATATAAAGTCCAATCTTCCCATCACTAATGCGTGTATGTAAATTCCATCTTCAATTTGGTGACTTTATCACCAAATGACAAATACAGAAAATAAAGAAACTCATCTAAAGTACGAGGGCCATGTTTCTATTTCGCATCCTCATAACCACGGTAATGCTCTAGAAGATTTCTTGCTGCTGTTCAGTTCCTCTGTGATTTGCATTTTTCTTCCAGTAGAAGCAGAAGTGCTCCTCCAGGTGTTGCCAGAAATGAGAAGCCATGCCTCAAGTTGTATCTTCTTGAATTACTCACAGATGAACGGAATAGAACACATTCCCTTTGTATTGGAGGTCTCCTCTAACTTTTGCTGCCTTCATGACGTGCTCTTTTTGCATGATGGTTAAGAAACCTCATAATCAGGCCTCACGGTTTATCAGCTGCTTGTCTTGCTTGGAAGGGACCGCAACTTTGGTTCCGGATACAAGCTCCAGGATCACCCTCTCAAAGAAACCTCCAGTGTTGTCCCCCTCGTCACCCCCCCAGGTCTTCCACGAGTCTGAGATTGTTTCGGCGGGACCTGGACTCAAAATCCAGAATCTCACTTTTTAAAGTCTTGTTCTCCCCCACAGTTTCAACACCTCAGATTTTAGCTCCCAGAACTGCTGTCCACACCAACACACCACACCAACACCACACCAACACCACACCAACACCACACAACACCAACACCACACTAACACGTGTGATACATCACCACAGTGATGATCTTTTTTTTCAGGGAAGTCCTGGCCCAGAGGGGAGGAGCCTATTGTACATGTTTTTAGTGGTAGGGGAAACCTACGCAGACATGGGGAGAACATGCAAACTCCATCTATTTCCAAAACTATATTGGTCTACTTTTATATTCCATACTGTATGAATCTGGACAGGTTCTTTGCCCAAAGCAACCGGGAAAAGTAACGTCATGACGAATATTTGAATCTGATTGGTCAAAGCGTTACAACTGGAACAATCACAAAAAGCAAACTGTTTCTAAATCCAGTCAGAAAACCACAGACTTCATCCTCGTCCTCAATACACACTGCTTCTATGTGCACATTTAAACAGTCCATAAAGAATCAGAATCAGAAAGAAGTTTATTGCCATTGTCAAAATGAACAAAATTCACAAACATAGGAACTTGTCTCGGTTCCTATGTTTCCTATGAAGGTTACTACAGCAACATAAAACACTGAGGTGCAATAATAAAAACAACATATATTCCAATCAAAAAAGGGCATGCATTAAGAAACAATTTAAAATTACTGTAGTATTCAATTAAAATATAAAATAGGCATTTCTATGTACACAAGTTTACAGTTAATGTTTAACAGTTGTAGTGCAGAAAGTGACAGTGCAGTGAGTGGTTGAATATTGCAGTTAAAGTGACAGGTGTTTTGAAGTGTTCATGAGTCCAACAGCAGAGGGAAAGAAACTATTCTTGTGGCGGGAGGTTCTGGTCCGGATGGACCGTAGCCTCCTGCCTGAGGGGAGTGGTTTCAAATAGACCATGTCCAGGGTGAGAAGGGTCAGCTGTGATCCGACCTGCTCGTCCAGAGCCTGGAGACGTACAGGTCCTGCAGAGATGGAAGTCTGCAGCCGATCACCTTCTCAGCAGAGCGCACTGTAGTTTCTGTTTGTCCTGGCTGTGGCTCAGCAGAGGGCCTGTAGTCTGTTTGTCCCTGGCTGTGGCTCCAGCAGAGGGCGCTGTAGTCTCTGTTGTCCTGAATGTGGCTCCAGCAGAGGGCGCTGTAGTCTCTTGTCCCTGGCTGTGGCTCCAGCAGAGGCGCTGTAGTCTGTTTGTCCCTGTCTGATGGCTCCAGCAGAGGCGCTGTAGTTCTGTTTGTCCCTGGCTGTGGCTCCAGCGTACCACACGGTGATGGAGGAGGTGAGGATGGACTCAATGATGGCCGTGTAAAACTGCACCATCATCTGCGCTGGCAGCTTGGCTTTCCTCAGCTGCCGCAGGAAGTACATCCTCTGCTGGGCCTTCTTGATGAGGGAGCTGATGGAGGGCTCCCACTTGAGGTCCTGGGTGATGGTGGTGCAGAGGAAGCGGAAGGAGTCCACGGTGGTGATGGTCTCTGGGAGTCTCCCCCCCCCCCTCATGATGAGGGGGGCTGGGGGGCTGTGGCTTTCCTGAAGTCCACGATCATCTCCACTGTCTTCTGGGCGTTGAACTCCAGATTGTTACCCGCTGCACCAGGACACCAGCCGATCCACCTCCCTCCTGTAGACAGACTCATCCCCGTCCGAGATGAGCCCAATGAGGTGGTTGTCGTCCATCAAACTTGATGAGTTTTTACGGAGTCGTGGCTGGAGGTGCAGCAGTTTGTGTACAGGGAGAAGAGCAGAGGGAGAAAGTACACAGCCCTGTGGAGCTCCTGTGCTGATAGTCCGAGTGTCTGAGACATTCTTCCCCAGCCGCACGCACTGCCTCCGATCCGTCAGGAAGTCAGTGATCCCACCTGCAGGTGGAGTCAGGCACGTTGAGCTGGGAGAGCTTGTCCTGGAGCAGAGCAGGGAGGATGGTGTTGAAAGCAGAGCTGAAGTCCACAAACAGGATTCCTGGCGTAGGTTCCCGGGGAGTCCAGATGCTGCAGGATGATGAGTGGAGTGCCAGGTTGATGGCGTCGTCTACAGACCTGTTGGCTCTGTAGGAACTGAACTGCAGGGGGTCCAGCAGGGAGGAGGTGAAGGACTTGAGGTGGGGCAAGACCAGGCGTTCAAATGACTTCATGACTACAGACGTCAGCGCCACAGGGCCTGTAGTCATTAAGTCCAGTGATCCGGGGCTTCTTGGGGACAGGGACAATGATGGCAGACTTGAAGCAGGCTGGGACGTGGCATGACCCCAGGGAGGTGTTAAAAATGTCTGTGAAAAGACGGGGGTTAACTCTCCTGCGCAATGTCTTAATGTGCGGGCAGAGACGCCGTCTGGTCCAGCAGCTTTTCGGGGGTTGGATTTTCCGAAATAGCCTGTGAACATCCTGTTCCTGAACTGAGAGGGTGGTGGGGGAGGTGGGGGGGACCAGGTTTGGGTTGGCGGAGGTGGCCACCGTGGGGGGGGGTGGTCACATCAAACCTGGAGTAGAAGGTGTTAAGTTGCTCAGCCAGTTTTCGATTGTCTGCAGCAGGGGGGCCCCCGCCCGCCTCGGGGGGGCTTGTGGTTGGGTGAGAAGCCGGAGCCCCCTCCACACGGAGGCGGGGTTGTTGTCAGAGAAACTGCTGCTTCAGACGCGTATTGTACTGTGATCTCGCTCGATGAAACCTCTATTTGCTAAATCCATACTTTGCGTTTTTTTTTCTTTGTAGCGCCCCCCTGTCACCAGCCCTGTGCGCTGCTCCTTAGCGTGCTGCCTTAACTTGACCTCAGTATTTGGAGTGAAACCAGTGGTTTGTCATTGTTGAAAGTGACTTTGGTGTGTGTTGGTATATTGCTGTCCTCACAGAATCGAATGTATGACGTATCACAGTGTCCGTGAACTCATCCAAACTATTCTGTGGCAGCTCTGAAGACCTCATCCAGTCTGTAATGTCCAAACGACGCACGCCAAGCTCCTCCGCTGCCTCATTGGTCCACTTCTTAGAGTGTCCTCACTGCAGGTTTGGAGAGCTTCTTAGCCTCTGCCTGTACGTGGGGATCAGGTGAAGCCATGGCGTGATCTGGTAAAAAGTCCGAGCAGCAGCGCGAGCCAAACAGGCCGCGGAAGGCGTTACTGATCTGTTTGTGTAGCTCCAGTGATACAGCGTGTTCTGCTTCTCTTGGTCGGCAAACTTTAATAAACTGTCTGTACTTTGGTAGTTCGTGGCTGAGATTCCCCTTGTTAAAATCACCCCAGGATAATACACAAGGGGTCCGAGAAAGGTCCATCGCTCCACACTTCAGAATCTGGTCCGCGGAGCGCGCGCTGTGCCACGTGCACGTTTGCGCTCGAGGCGGGATGTAAACAAACAGCTCAGAATGAATGAGGTGAAACTCACGTGGCGAGTAGAATGGTTTTGCAGTTAATGAAGAGATATTCCAGATCCAGGAGAGCAGTGTTTGGAGATCACAGTCACATCTGAAGACCTAAGGCGTTGTTGATGTTAAAAACAGACTCCTCCGCCGCGTGTTTTAACCCCGGAGAGACCTTTATGACGATCCGCACGAAAGAGGCAAAACCCTCGAGCTGCACGGCGCCGTCCGGTGATCGGCTCACTGAGAGCCACGTCTCCGTGAAGCCAAACAAAACAAAACAAGGGGAAGATGAAGAAAAGTCTCTGTTTCGTCTCATCAGCAGCGCCAGTTTCGTCCCATTTTGTTGGAGAGTGAGCGAACGTTGGAGAGGAAAATCCCAGGTAAGGGCGTGTGTGTACCGCGTCTCCTGAGCCGTATGAGGACCCCCGAGCCGTTTTCCTCGCCTGCGGCGTCGTACTCTTTTAGCCAAAAGAAGGGCTAATTCAGCAGCAGAAACTAAAAAAACTGGAACTAGGTCCGTAGGAGTTGTTGTGCGGAAGGAAATGAGCTCTTCACGGGTGTGAGAGCACGCAGACACACAATTTACGAACATAAACAGACATAACAAAGAGCACCTAAAGGCTAGGGCATCCGTCTGCGGCGCCATCTTGGATTATCGACCTTCTAAAATAGGCCAAAGTACGTCTGTCCTTTTGACTGCCCAAGCTACAATGCTGCGATAGGTCAAACATGGCCAATCTGGCCTGACCAGATGGATTCTCAAGAATGTGCACCACATAACATAATCTGGCTGGCCACGTTACTACTTTTTAACCTGGCTCACACAGATTGATCCGTGTCTCTGAATTCACTTCTTCACAATCTGGAAAGCCAAAGAAGCAGAACAATCTAAATTGTGTTAAATCTCGTGTTCAGAAAGGCGCAGTCCTCTTTCTGATCCACAAAAGTACAAAGTGCCTCTGTGTGCACGTTTATGTCCATATTTCTCCTAAAATAGGCCGAAGTACCGCTGTCGGAGCCACCATGTTTGTTTTTGGTTTGGGTTGTTTTCTGCGCTGTGATTGGTTCCAGTCCCGCCTGTGGGCCCAAAATGCCATGTGATTGGTCCATTAAACCACTGGTGCGGACTGCAAATGAATCAGCATCTAACAAGATGGAGTCTCAAGTTTGTGAATTCATCTTGCTGGAAAGGTTAACTGGTGAACTTTCATGCTTACCACTGAAACTTGTTTTGTTTTTTCTTCATGGCATTTATATAATGCACTTCAATCAAAACATATTTTACATATATATGTGAAGGAGTATTATTACTGACACGCACCTCCGAGAGTCAAGCCTTCTCACCTGATCTGGCCCAGTAAACAACACAAAGTAACTACGTCTTTTCTGGCATTCCAATATGAATGCAACATTGTAATGTCATGTTCATACACTGTTGGAGGAGCAATGGAGCCTCATGAGTGTGCGTACCTTCTCGCCCTCCTCCAGCAGACGTAGCAGGGCAGTGTTGTCCGGCCGCTGTTCGTCCTCTAGACCTCCAGACTCCAGCAACTGGTCCTGGCTCTGCTCCAGGCTGTCCTCATCAGCTCCATCTGCAGTGGAGCGGGAGCGCTTCAGAGGTGCCTTCACCAGACCTGCACAGTCATAAACGAGCGTCACACACACACACACACACACCAGCCTGCTCCCGCTGGGCCTGGTGTCTCACCTTTGACCCGGGCAATGGTGTCCTCTCCCGGCTCAGGCTCCTGCTGGCTGGTCCCCTCCTCGGCGCTGGGCTCCACAGAGTGCTGGTACATGCCGGGGTTTCCGCTCAGCACACGCATGTAGTACTCCTTGCTGTCGTAACTGATGGCGCGGCGGTACCGCAAAGGCTTCTGCAAAAACATTGATATTCGAGTGTGTTAAAAAGTGACACAATTGGTTTTCCCTCAGCAGTGGAAAGTTTACAGTTGTGCTTTTGATTGTTTTTTTCTATGTTGGTCCTTCGCTGAGGCTTCAGTGCCCAGAGAATGTATGTTTTTTTGACTGACTCCAATACTGTATGTGCCTGCTTGATGATAAAAAAGATTGATAGTGGTTGTGGTTTTAGAGCTACTTGTGTTGCGGTCCAATACTAAGAACCAGGGAGGTGGGTGAAAAATATAATATATTCTTTAATGGTTGATTAAGATTTAAGCAATTAATATCTAAACCAAAATTACAAAAGCATGTTTTTGGGTTGGTCCCTAAATAAGACTGCTTGTCGAAACGTGCAATTTGCATGCAAAACCAGAAAGAAAACTCTCAATGTATTCTCATTGTTGCACAATGTTGGTGTAATCCCTCATCGGTCCAGGAGTGTTCCAAAGTAGAAAAAGATTCAGTTGCAGTCATCTGGACTCTGTTTTAGAAAAAATGTTGCACAATATTTCATCAAATACATACTTCTTCATAATACTGATAATGGTATGCCGGTCCCTATGTTTTTCAGCATTCCTGTTACCATACTTCACCGGCGCTCTCATTTCCATTCTCAGCGACGCCATATCACGCTGCATTTCGCATTTCATTTCAACCATCATGAGCTCTAACCAGTGCAGGTTCACCTCTTCTCCTTCCTCTGACAGGATGGTAGGATCACGGTGTGATACTCTTTATCCGGGCCGGTGGAGCCCCGACCCGCCGTGGGTGAAGAGCCGCATCCGACCCGCATCCGAGCCGCATCCGAGCCGCATCCGAGCCGCATCCGAGCCGCATCCGAGCCGCATCCGAGACCCGCATCCGACCCGCACCCGAGCCGATCCGAGCCGCATCCGACACGCAAGCCATATTAGCCTCATTAGCTTGTGTTTTTTAATGGGGCCGTGGGTCGGCAGCTTTGTCTTGGTTTGACTTGTGTTTTCCTTGTCCACTCGCCTCTTGTTGTTCTTTTCTAGGATTATTTGGGTCAAACGATAATTTAAAAGCTAGTTTCTGCAGCAGTGGAGCGAGCGTGTCCACTCCGCCCGTCACCAAGTCTTTTTGCTTTGGTTTTTAAAGACTGAATTCTGAAAAGGGCATTCAAATACCCATCAAACACTGACCATATACAAACTTACTTACAGTAGATAGAAACCAACTTGTGATATAATACGCAGGAGATCAAATCAGTGTGGTATAGAAACATTCTAGCAGCACCAAGTGTTAGACTGTACACACACTTTCCCACTCTTCGTCCGGCAAAATAAGGTCACCTTCTCTTTCCCATTTGTTTTTAATATATTTAGTACAGTGGCTGTCCAAATAATAGGACTTTTTTTAATGAGCATTTATACAGGAGAAGACCGCAATGAGATTAGCTCTCTTTTCCTTTTGTTTCCCCCCTTCGTTTACAAAACACATACGTAACAACAGAATGTCCAAATCAAATGTAATGCAGTGATATAATTTAGATATTATGCCCCTCGAAAGCTCTGATTTGGAAATTTAATAAACATTTCAGTGAGAGGGTTACAGCTTAGTTTAATTTCTCAGTTATAATAACTTCTTAAATAAACTTTGCAGATATAATCCGTCATATTTGTATAGTTCATTAATGTGCATTGTCCCAATGAAATAAAGAAATGAATGTGTGTAGTCGTGTGTAGTCGTGTCTTAGCTGTACCTGAGTGGAGGTGCTGCTGCTCTCCATCTCTCCCACATACGGGTAGTGGATGTAAAACATGTCGTTGCGCACCATCTTTTTCCTCATGCGGCAGGGGCCCTCAGTCATCTCCAGCACAAATTTATCCAATAGGGAGCCGATGGGAGGCCCCCACAGGCCCCGTTCCCGAAGAAGCTCGTACTCTTTTGACGCCCAGTCCTCCATCACATACTTCAGAGTGTTCTGTTGCCGCTGGAAACCATCACAACTTCAATGGTACCACACTGGACACGTAAAGCAGTTCATGCAAACACACTATACACGATCGGCTGTAAAAGTGGATTTGCAGACAGTATTTTGAGTGAAATAACTGATGGTTCCAACCTCCTGGTGTTCTTTGTACTGCATGGCCACAAGGTCCCGCACCACAGCGATGTGTGTGAACATCCACTGGAAGGTCTCCTGACAAACACACAGAGCAGGTCAGTGCACATCCACAACTATCAAGATGGAACCAAGCTTGAGATAACACAAAAACTAACACAACTTCTGGACTAGACGTGGGACCATGGGGTCATGATTCTATTGTTAAAGCAATATGTGGGTCATGATTTTGGGCCTCAGAAGAACACAGAACGCGTGCTACTTTTTTCTTTTCATTTGCAAAATAAAATGGAACAGGATTCTGCAGCCCCTCCTCCCTCTGCCCCCTGAATAAAACAGACAAAGCGCTCCTCCGTTTTACCACAAACAAAGTTATAAGTACAAGTTGGGACTTGGGATACAAAAAAAAATCGTTAAGTGTGTGAATGACAAAGAAAAAAAGCTTTTAGAGCATTTAAAAATATTTAATTCCTAGGTCTATTTACATATAGGGATGGGAATTTATAAGATTTTGTCAATATCAATGGTACTGGAAATGTTAATTGATTAGATTAGATATATACACACATAAACAATAACAATGCATTTTGCTCATTTGAAAGCCTCATGTGATCAATCACATGTCCCAAATTGGAGAAACCAAAAAGGAGTCTTGTTCGAGGTTCTCTACCGACCTCCTGGTCCCTATTCAGAGTTTTTAAACAGTTCTTAGACTTTATATCAAACTTTATGTCAGACTGGGATAAAGTAGTGATAGCTGGAATTTCAATATCCACGTGAACGTGAACGATAACTCTCTCAGTAATTCTTTCAACGCCCAGTTAGATAACATTGGTTTTGCTCAAAATGTAAATAAACCAACTCACAGTCACAAGCACACTCTAGATCCACACTCTATGGAGCCAATATTCAGCGACATGTCATGTGATCATGTCACGTGATCCTGCTGAGAACGGCCTTAGTCCAAGTGTAAGTGATCAATTTGTCGACCTGACCATGATTTCTCTGAAGTCTGCTCTTGTTGGAGCTCCGCTAAACAGAAGTTCATAAGGCCAAAACGCACCTACGTACCCATGGTACAATGAAGAACTGCGTTCACATAAACAAGAGTAAGAAAATTAGAAAGACCATTTTGTCGCTCCCACACGGAAGAATCCCTAAAAGCATGGAAAATCTGCCTACTGTCCTATAAGCAGGCTCTGCGTAAGGCCCAAACCAGAGACTATTCAAATTCAATAGAAGTCAACAAAAATAACACTAGATTTCTTTTCAGCATTGTAGCCAGGCTAACAAACTGTCACAGCGCAGTAGAGCCATCACTCCCAGCTACTCTCAGCTCTAATGATTTCTTTCTATTTTTTAACAATAAAATAAAAACAAATCAGAGATAAATTAGATGAAATGACTCCCACTATTAGCCCTGAACAAGCCCAAGCTGTAAAACTAGTGTCCCATAGAAATCCATCAGTAACACTAGAAAGGTTCACTGCTGTTGATCAAGCAGAGAGAACGATAGTTACGACCGTAACTACGGTTCTATGAATCCCGGATGACCGCTGCTTCAAACATTGAATGATCACTCTACGCGCATGCGCGGGTCGAGAATTAATAACAACAAACTCATGTAGTGACCTTCCGGTGACCCCCGTGAACCTATTTAGTCACGTGACACCGGAAGCTCAATCCCTTGAATCTTCTCGCGAAGGCACGAGGATTCCTAGGGACAGACCTCTAGCGGTCATCCGGGATTCATAGAACCGTGGTTACTTTCGTAACTATCGTTCTATTTCATCCCTACTGACCGCCAGAGGCGGCGCTTCAAGCACTGGATGACTTGTAACAACAAAGTCACGTGGAATCCACGACCAATCAAAAAAACACCCACCTCAACAAGATGAAGAATGGTGTTGGCGTAAGACCCCGTCGAGGGGATGGGAAACCGCCACATTCACCCTATAGAACCTGGCAAAGGTAGAGGGTGATGTCCGGGAGGCTGCAACACAGATGACATCCAGAGGAACCCCAACTCAGGAGGTATACAGTCCTCTCATCGAATGACACCTGACACCAGCAGGCAGTGCCCCTGTGAGGTATAAGCATATTTGATGGCCTCAACAACCCACCGGGCGAGGCGTTGCGTAGATACGAGGGCCGGCGTAGCATACAAAATGATTTTCCGACAGTCGGACACTCGCAGTGACCCGTATGTAAACTTCAAGAGCCCGGACAGGGCAAAGGGACCCTGTAGCAGACTCGGCACCAAACTATGCCAGCTGCAGTGAGTTGGACATTGCCTGAAGAGCCCAATACCTTCTCGGCCATAGTGTAACACCAGAACCATCAGCGTGCCATCTACAACAGGGATCAGTGATGACAGAGCCTGTAATTCCCCCACACGCTTACCTGAAGTCATAGCCAAGAGAAATGCAGTTTTGAACAACAGCAATTTGAGTTCCACCTGGTCAATAGGTTCAAACAGAGGAGTCTGCATCCTCCAGAACAAATGTCATCCAATGTCTGTCCCTCCACTGGGACAGGGAAGCGCAAACACTGGGGAGATACATGAAGTCTCTGGCACCTGTGTGTGTAACGAGCTGGACACATCTGCATGGGACGTAATGACAGCAGTCCCAAGGGAACAACACTGGAGGCTGCGATCAACTTCCCTAGAAATTGAAGATATTGTAGGAAAGGCAGAGCCCTGCCATCCTGAAAAGCAGTCAGCCTGCTCACAATGTCTTCGATGCGTTTGGGTGAAGGATAAGCAACCATGGCAACAGTGTTCAGAGCAATCCCCAAAAAACAGTGTCCTGGGTGGGAACCAGATTGCTCTTTTCCATGTTCACCCTCAACCCTAACCGACTCACATGATCGAGCACCACCCCCGTATCATAAACAACCTGATTGCGAGTGAGTGCACAAACCAACCAATCGTCGAGGTAAGGCAGGATCTTCAAACCCTGTGCCAGCAGCGGAGACAGGGCCGCCGCCACGACCCGAGTGAACATTCTGGGAGACAGGGATAGTCCAAATGGGAGGACTCGGAACTGGAAATGTCTCTCTTGGAACTCAAAATGAAGGAATTTCCAGTCGGAACTGTAGTCGGTATCCCCGTGACAAAATGGTTACCCAGGCATCTGGGGTGTTGGCAGCCCAGTACCGGAGGTGTTCGGGGGTAAAGTAACTGACCTCCAGCCTGTAATCCTCACCTACGACTCCCCCGGCCTCTAGGAAACCTGGGGGGTTGTCGGTCGGACTGTGATGACCGAGTCAAGTGTGACACAGTAGTCCTGGGTCGCTCACTTTGGGAATGGCCAGCCCTTGTAACCGGCCGTCGAGGAACCACATATGGGCCGGGTTCACCCGAATAGGTCTGATGGCTTGCAGTAGAAGAGGGCACAACTGGGGGAAGGGCCCCGACAATGGAGGCCCACCAGTTGTTGTCTTGTTTGAGAAGCCTGGACCGTGCGCTGGAGAGCCTCCTGTGCAGCAGCCCCAAAAAGCTCACCCGTGAAAACAGGCAGTCCTCTCAAGGTCTGCCTGCCAGTCTCAGTCAAAGGTGACTGCGCCAACCACACCTGCCGACGCACCTGAGTCAGGGTGGATAACAAGCGGCCAAGTTCCCTCGACATAAAAGCAAAAGCCTGAAGGGAAGTATCAGCTGAACCCTGCGTAGGTGTATCAACACCAATAGCTTCTATTGAAGACGTCAGGCTCAACAATAAACGGGAAAGAAAATTCCCAATACGACCCATGCGTGCCCCATCGTCATATGCCCTGCACAGCAATTCATCCGTAGCACGACACTGAGGACGTGGGCAACAAGCATTAGGTCGCAGAGCCTCGCCCGGTGTCACAATAAGGGAAGCCACAGTCGGTTCCACCGCCAGCATGTGACCCAGACCAAATTTGAGCGCGTCCTGCATAGCAGCAAGGAGCCGTCTGTCAGACGTTGGCTTGGACAATGCTTTTGTATCAGCCCAGCAGGCATGAAGTTCCTTAATGTACTCACTAGAGGGAGGAACCATAAACGATGCAGCAGAAGTCTGTCGCAAAAAAAAATGCACTTTGATCCATTGACTGTGCAGCAAGTGTATCCAAGTTCAAACCATGCCAGAGCGACACGTAACGACGTGCCCTCCTCACCTCCCCGAGCGCAGATGGAGGTATGGGAGCACATTTCTGATGCTTCCGAATAAAGCATCAGAATTGTTCTTCTGAATTGTCACCACAGTGTGGTTCAGTGTCCACAAATTGTGTGTCCGATGCCGCCACAGACAAGGCATTGTCTTCACAAATATCCTGCTGAGCTTCCTGATCACAACCCCCAGCCCGTAGGGACTCCAGGAGTGTCTTCATTTGAGTAAGCTCTGTAGTAAGATTATCCACTTTCAGGGACAGCCAAGCCGGGCGCTCCACTCTGTTACGTGTACGAGCCGCAAAAGAAATATTACCTTTAAAGGAGCGCTTTCGGACAACTCTCTTTTCTGTTCGCAGTTGATCTAATTCGCGAATCAGATGAGAGTTCAGGCCCTTCCAACATGGCCTAGCGTTCAACACGCAGGGACCTAGCCATGGTTCTGCAGTTCATGCACGCGGTCTCAGTTAAGCCGCATTTAAGGTGGTCCACTCCCAAACACAAGGGACATAAATCATGGCCATCATCTGGTTGGAGAGGATCAATAGTGGCGTCCCTGTGCTGTAGAGCTAGCACAGGGACGCCACTATTGATCCTTCCAGTACAGAAAATGACCACTCCGAGCTGAAAACGCCACTGGCGGTTGGAAAACAAAGCAAACGGTAACTACTGCTGATAGTAAAAAACCAAAATAAGTTTAAAGCGGCTATATGCGCTTGTAATCAATAATAGTCCAGCCGAACACGGTAGTGGTAATAATAGATTTATGCTGAACCGAACCCAGTAGCCGGCACAACACTGCCGCACCACCGAAGACATGTTGCGTCAAACAATTGAATTAACAATACTCACCGTCGCAAAACAATTTAGAGTAGACAAACTTTGCACTACACTGTAAAGGAGCGAAGCCGACTCTAGGTAGCAGGACACTTGATGAAAGCGTAGCTTACGCAGCCCCTGGGGGGCGAGCCGTATTCGCTCCCCCGAATGTGACACAATAATCCACAGGTCATAAGGCTTGAAGGCAGCAAACTACTAAATTACAGGAATAAATTGTGGAACATGCAGTACACGCCACGAGCCACAACACACTCGACCGAAAGCGAGAAGAGCAAAAGGGATTGAGCTTACGATGTCACGTGACTGAATAGGTTTACGGAGGTCACCGGAAGGTCACTAGTTGGGTTTGCTGTTATTAATTCTCAACCCGCACATGCACGCAGAGTGATCATTCAGTGCTTGAAGCACCGGTCAGTAGGGATGAAATAGAACTTCAGCCATTATGTCCTACAAAACGTTATCTTGTATTCTAGACCCGAGTCCAAGCAGACTCCTCAAAGACATTCTCCCCCTAATTATAGATTAAATTCTTAATATAAATAAATACTTCACTAAAAAGTGGTTATGTTCCACAGTCCTTCAAACATGCAGTCATTAAACCGCTTCTGAAAAAGCCTCATCTTGATCCTGACCAGTTGGTAAACTACAGACCTATTTCAAATCACCCTTTGTCTCTCAAATCCTTGAAAGAGTTGTAGTTATACAGCTTTGTCGCCATCTACAGGACAATAACTTATTTGAAGTTTTCCAGTCAGGGTCCAGAGCCCCACACACACTGAAACTGCACTAGTTAAAGTCACAAATGATTTGTTATTAGCTGCTGACGATGGACTGGTCTCAATCCTGGTTCTATTGGACCTCAGCGCAGCGTTCGACACCATCGACCACAACATTCTACTGCAGAGGTTAGAATGTGATGTAGGTGTCAGAGGCCCCGCCCTCAGCTGGTTTAAATCCTACCTATCGGATAGGTACCAGTTTGTTAATGTAAACCAGAGCTCCTCCCCCTGTTCTAAAGTAACCTACGGGATACCACAGGGTCAGTACTCGGCAGCATATAAAGAGTAGACATAATTGGTCCGTTAGGTCACATGATCAGAAAGCATAGCATTAACTTCCACTGCTCTGCAGATGACACACAGCTGTATTTATCAATGAATCCTGATCAGACCGATCAAGCAGACAGACTTGGTGCTTGTGTGAAGGATATAAAAACCTGGATGACACTTCATTTATCTGCTTCTGAACCCTGAAAAACCGAGGTCATCGTACTAGGCCCTAATCATCTACGAGACGCTTTATCTGAGCAGATGGTCCCACTGGACAACGTCAGTGTGGCCTCCAGCTCCACTGGAAGAAACCTTGGAGTCTTATTTGACCAAGAGCTCTCATTCAAAGCACACATAAATCAAGCCTGTAAAACAGCCTATTTCCATCTGCGTAATATAGCCAAAATCAGAAAAATCTTGCCTAAAAGCGATGCTGAAAAACTATGCGTTTGTAACATCTAGATTAGACTACTATGTAACTCCTGCTGCAGCGTCCTAAAAGTGCCATAAAAAGCTTTAAACTGGTTCAAAATGCTGCAGCAAGATTACTAATAGGAACTAAAAGAAGAGAGCACATTACGCTGGTGCTCGAGTCTCTTCACTGGCTCCTGTCGAGTTTAGAATCAAATTCAAACTCCTCCTCCTGACTTACAAAGCCATAAATGACCTGGCCCCATCCTACCTCAAAGAGGCTATAGGACCTTATCATCCAAACAGAGCACTTCGCTCTCAAAATGCTGGACTTCTGGTGGTCCCAAGAGTCTCTAAAAGCACAGTAGGAGGTAGAGCGTTTAGCTCCCAAGCTCCTGTGTTGTGGAATCAGCTCCTGTCCATGTTAAAGAGGCCGACACAGTCTCTTCATTTAAGACCAGGCTTAAAACGTTCCTCTTTGAAATGGCTTGTGGTCAGGCCAGTTAGGAACAGAAATAAAAACCTATAGTTCCCAGCTACGCTGCCCTAGGAGCAACTATGCTGGGGGAAGTATGGAGCTGGAGCACTATCCTGTTTCCTACTACTTTTCTATCAAACAATATTTAATTTCACTTTTCACATTTGTTCATACTCTTTTCCTTCTTTTTCCTCCCACTTCCCGACGGGAGTGGAGCAGGCACATCGAGGACCTGTGGATCCAGATGCTCCTCAACTGCCTGGAGAAACGGTCTGCCTGGAGAAACGGTCTCTACTCCATATGAACGGTTCCTCATCAGCCTCGAAGAACTGGTTCTCCTCCTGAGTGGGTTCCTAGCTCCACCGTGTATCTGCAAATTGAGGCGCGTCCGCCTGTCCGTCAGAGGGAGTCGGATCTCTCCTTCACTGTGGAACTCCTACAGGTTTCTACTTTTTCCCAAAGAGGTTTGGTAGTTTTTCCTGGCCGAGAAGGAGGGTCTAAGGACAGGGGGGCTTGGGACATCTGTCTAAGGACACAGGACGCTGGGACATTTCCAAGTCCATATGAACATTGTTTATTCTGTTTTTTTCCACTGTAGCCCCTCGAGGCAACTACTGTTGTGATGAAATAAATTGAAATAAACAATGTGTGTGTGTGTGTGTGTGTATATATATATATATATATATATTAATATAATGCACACAGTGTGTGTGTGTATGTGTGTGTATATATACTGTGTGTGTAAATATATATACACACACACACACACACACACAGTGGGTAGGAAAAGTATTCAGACCCCTTTGCATTCTTCACTCTTTGTTTCATTGCAGCCATTTGCTAAAATAAAAAAAGTTGCATTTCTCATTAATGTACACTGAGCACCCATCTTGACAGCAAAATTTATTAAAAAAGAAATACTGAAATATCACAAGGTCATTAAGTATTCAGACCCTTTGCTGTGACACTCATATTTAACTCACAACTAAACTGATAGGACTTGTGGCTTGGCAAGGCACAAATCTGGCCAAGACAAGGCAAGTTTATTTGTAGAACACAATTCGTACACAAGGCCATTCAAAAGCGCTTCACACAATAGGAAAAAAATCATTAAAATACCACAGAAATAACAAAATAAAAAAATCTTAGTATAAAGAAATTTAAAAGTGCCATTTTCAGGCTATCCGTCAAATAGTTTAAGACATAAAAGAGGAAGAGTGCAAAGAAAATCTAGTAAGTAAAAATGCACAGCCAAACAAAACATTTTTTAGCTTAGATTTTAACATTGCCAGAGTAGAACCTGTCTCACATCCTCAGGAAGACAGGTTGAGCTTTAACCGACTAGATATAGTCGGCCTCACCTCCACGCACAGTTTGGGCACTGGAATCCATCCTCTTGAGAGGGGCTGGACGCTCCACTTCTCTGGTGTTGC
This sequence comes from Chaenogobius annularis, assembly GCA_015082035.1. Classification (NCBI taxonomy): domain Eukaryota; kingdom Metazoa; phylum Chordata; class Actinopteri; order Gobiiformes; family Gobiidae; genus Chaenogobius; species Chaenogobius annularis. The sequence goes on along the minus strand of BJKM01001060.1, from coordinate 57,035 downwards.
CTGCGGGGAAGGCGGCGGGCTGGCGTGGGCTTGCTTATTGCCCCACAGCTCAGCCGCCATGTGTTGGAGTTTACCCCAGTGAACGAGAGGGTCGCGTCCCTACACCTTTCGGTGGGTTGGGGACAGGTCTCTCACTGTGGTGTCGGCCTACGGGCCGAACAACGGTGCTGAGTACCCGGCCTTCTTGGAGTCCCTGGGAGGGGTACTGGAAAGTGCTCCGACCGGGAACTCCGTTGTTCTACTGGGGGACTTCAACGCCCACGTGGGCAACGACAGTGACACCTGGAGAGGAGTGATTGGGAAGAACGGCCTCCCCGATCTAAACCCGAGCAGTGTTCAGTTATTGGATTTCTGTGTCACGGACTGTCCATAACGAACACCATGTTCAAGCACAAGTGGGTCCACCAGTGCAAGTGGCACCAGGACACCCTAGGCCGGAGGTCAATGATCACCTTTGTTGTTGTGTCATCTGACCTCCGGCCACGTGTCTTGGACAACAATGAGGGTCTGTTGTGGAGCCCTTTGTCAGCAGGGTCTTAAACTCACACCACCGGGAGAGCTTCTCCCAGATCCCGGGGGAGGCTCTTGGACATTATTGATTGGTCCATTAAACCACTGGTGTGGACTGCAAATGAATCAGTGGGAGTCTAACAAGATGGAGTCTCAAGAGTTTGTGAACTCACAAAAATCAAGAGAATTCATCTTTTTGGCAAGGATCTCTGCTGCGTTAGAAGTCACACCTGCGTGCCACTGCGCAATTCCAGTCATTTCTCTGAAGCTAAGCAGGACAGGGCCTGGTCAGTACTTGGATGGGAGACAGCTAGAACACTAGGAGTTACAGTGGGACGGCTAGAGGGAATATTGTTGTGTCCTTAGGCAAGACACTTAAACTCACAGTCCCTAGTGTGAGAGAATGGTGCAGAGGTGCAGATGATGTAAATTGGCAGCCTCACTTCTGTCATTTTCCCCCCCGGGCAGCTGTGGCTAGCTTACCATCACCAAGTGTGGAATGAAGTACTAATGCTATGTGAAGTGCCTGGTGTCAGGGCCACATTTAGAATTGCGAGTAAAAGCTGTCGTTTTGCCGTTGCTCCGTGCGTGACTGTTTGGCAGCGTCCCTGTTACCTGTGCAGACATGCTGTTCTTGTTGAGGCTGTTCTCCTTCTTGTTGCGGCGCACTCCAGTCAGTTTGGACAGGCCAAAGCCGCTGCTTACCCGCGACAGCTTAGACTGGGTCACAGGTACTGCCACCTCACCACGGCTGATGCACTTCTTCTCATGGGCTGTGGTGCAAAGGATCATATGTAACGTAACAGACTCTTTTTCAGTTAAAACACACAAACAGCTGTGATGTGCGCTCACCGAGGTGGTTCTGCCAGCTCTTGAGTGCAGGCTCCTCCAGCGCGGGCCGGGCTGTGACGATGTCCACATGTCCTCGGTCATTGCAGGGCAGGGACACTTTGAAGATGTCCTCCAGCGTCTGCCTCTTACTGTGCATGAGCTCAGTCCACACGCGGTTGACAGCCTTGAGCAGCAGCTGGCGGCCTGCAGGGGGAGCACAGGAGTAGAGACAGGACTTAATGTGTGTGCTATAGTTGTGTGTGTGTGTGTGTGTGAGAGAGAGAGAGAAAACCTGACCCTCACTGACGTCCTGGCTGGGCGAGCAGTCGGCCTCGCTCTCGCTCGACATGTTGATGTGCCAGGTGGTCATGCGCGCCTCCGCCTCCAGCCCGAAGCCCTCCACGCTGCTGTTGTCACACACACGCGGACACGCATTTGGTGAAAAACTTTTATACCTTTGGTAAATCAGACCTTGAATCTCAGGTCAGTTTCATTTGGTCCAAAACCTTGGTCAGAAGCCGACCAGTTTAAGATTTGAACATCTTTGTTTAGTTTGTCTGTTTTGATCAGCTCAAATGTTGTAAGAACAGACTTCACCCAAGGGTTCTTAACTTCCTCCAAATGACTCAACCGTCCGTCATCTGCCAGTAAGGCCTGTACAGGAACCCCCGGCACAACATTACTCTCAATATTTTTCCATTGAGCTCCATATTCTTCCCAACCTCCTTTTTCTGTTGATAATTGTAGAGTTTTTAATCGGATTCGAGTTTTTTTGCCCTGCCATACAAATCTTGAGATTATTTTATTCTACTCAGTTTCCATCCCCAACCAGCTGTTTGATGAGTGGAATAAAGCAATCTCAAGATTTATATGGCAAGGGAAAAAAAAACTTTGACTGAAAAATGGACTTTGTTTCAGCTCAGATCAGAGCGTTGCTGGTGTGACCCAGAATATGAAGCTGGAAATGTACAAAGAATGGCTGACACAAACCTCACAACATTCAAGGACTGGACTGACAATAGTAACAGAGATTAGAGAAATGGAAAAATCATTTGGAAAAGGACAAATTTTAATGACTGTAGACCAACTTACTTTTTTTCATGTATTTATTATTCCTATTCCTAGCTCTCTGGGTCTCTACTGGTCAGTTATGTGTAGGAAGAAAAGCAAAAAATAGTGCCGTTGTTACTGTAACTTGAATGCTTCCTCTTCATGTCTTCAGATGGTAGACACTGTTTATCATGCTTTTTCTCAGGTTCATTACTAACTGTAGAGCCATGACACATCACTGGGACTGTGTACTTGTGAGTGGGATGACCTCTTTGACCACTAGGAGGTCATGGTTCCATTTATCACAGCAAGGGTCCTGAAGCAGCAAAACATTCCCAGATCACCACACTACCACCACCACCATATTTTGCTGTTGGTAGGATGTTATTTTTCTGAATTTTCAGGCAATGACATTAGCACACATTTATTTACAAGGCCATGCCTCCTCCATTTGTGCTTTGATCACACAGAGAAGTGTTGACTCATATTCCTTCTGATCAAACGATCAGCTGTTGCTCCCCGTTTCCCTTCCGCCGTACAGAGCTGGGGAAGAAAGCCTTTGTTCACTTGGCTTCTTTCGCTGGAACATATTGCAGAAAGACTAGAAATTGAGTTCCTGTCCATAAATGCTTTTTAAAACCAAATTAAAAGCATTGGCATCAAACGTGTGCAAATGTTTTTCTTAAATTATTTTAATGTTATTGTAACTAACTGCTGTCATCTTGTCCAGGTTCCCCTTGAAACTTTTTTTTTTTTTTTTATCTGAATGGGACTCTCCTGGTTAAATAAAGGTTAAGCGATGGATAAGGTTACTTATCCATGCGTTTGTTTCTAGTAGATTAGACTACTGTAACGGCCTGCTCACTGGCCTCTCCAAACGAGCTGTAAAACAGCTGCAGTACATCCAGAACGCTGCTGCCTCGGTCCTGACTAGAACCAGGAAGTACGATCACATTAGTCCTGTGCTCAGGTCTCTGCACTGGCTCCCTGTGGCTCAGAGAATAGACTTCAAAGCAGCTCTGCTTGTATACAAGTCTCTCCATGGCCTAGCACCAAAGTACATCTCGGACATGTTAGTGCCATATGAACCATCTCGGACTCTGAGGACCTCAGGGACCGGCTCCTGCTGCGCAGAGTCAGGCTATGGACGGCTCGTGCTGGTGCCAGAGTCAGGACTAAACATGGGGAATCTGCGTTTCAGTTTTCTGCAGCTAAAATCTGGAACAGTCTTCCTGAGGATGTGAGACAGGTTCTACTCTGGCAATGTTCAAATCTAAACTAAAAACTGTTTTGTTTGGCTGTGCAATATGACTGAAATGCTTTTCTTTGCACTCTTCTCTTGTATGTCTTCAACTATTATTTTGTGATTTCTGCCATGTCTTTGGTGATTTTAATGCATTTTTTCCTGTTGTGTGAAGCACTTTGAATTGCCTTGTGTACGAATTGTGCTCTACAAATAAACTTGCCTTGCCTTAAATAAATAACAGTGGTGTGAAAAATGTTTTGCCCCTTCCTGATTTCTTTTCTTTTTTGCACTTAAATATTTCAGATCAAAACTAATTCAAATATTAGTCAACGACAACACAAGGAAACACAAAATGCAATTTTTAAATGAAGGTTTTTATTATTAAGATAAAACAAAATCCAAACCTACATGGCCCTGTGTGAAAAAGTGATTTCCCCTTAAACCTAATAACTGGTTGGGCCACCCTTAGCAGCAACAACTGCAATCAAGCGTTTGCAATAATTTTGAGTCTATTAGAGCGCTGTGGAGGCTGAGCTGTTTTTGGTCAGCCATTCAGAGGTGGACTTGTTGGTGTTTTGGCCGAAGAAGGCCGGACATTCTCCTTCAGGATGTTTTGGTCGATAGCTGAATTCATGGTTCCATTTATCACAGCAAGTCTTTCAGGTCCTGAAGCAGCCAAAACATTCCCAGATCATCACACTACCACCACCACCACCATATTTTGCTGTTGGTAGGATGTTATTTTTCTGAAATTCAGTGTTACTTTTACACCAGATGTAATGGGACACACACCATAGAGAAAAGTTAAACTTTTGTCTCGTCAGTTCACTTTTGTCTCGTAGTTCACTGAGTATTTTCCCAAAAATCTTCGTCAAGATCGGATCTTCAAGATGTTTTCTGGCAAAATTGAGACAAGCCTTAATGTTCTGTAGCTCACTGCTCAGCTGTGGTTTACGTCGTGGAACTCTGCCATGAAGGCACAGGTCTCTTTTTTGTGGTGGAGTCATGAACACTGACTTTAGAAAGTGCTTGCCAAGGGCAAGTCTGAGAAAAGAGAGAACGGCTTTTTCAACTTGCTTTTTGCATACGAGAAAACCATGTATATGAAAAAACATTTTACTCCGAGTCTTCATCGCGGCTCAGCCGGAGCCTGGCGGTCCCAGCTGAGTCTCTTCTGGTCAAGGCTCCGCCCGGATCTCTTCTGGTCGGCCCAGCCCGAGTCTCTTCTGGTCACGGCCCCGCCCGAGTCTCTTCTGGTCAGGCCCGCCCGAGTCTCTTCTGGTCAGGGCGGCATCGCCCGAGTCTCTTCTGGTCGTGGCTCAGCCCGAGTCTCTTCTGTCACGGCCCAGCCCGAGTCTCTTCTGGTCAGCGGTCACTGGTCGTGGCTCAGCTCGTCCGTTTTAGGATTATGATATAAATGCACCAGAAATGGCAATGTACTGAAAATAACCACTTTTTCATTCAGTATTAAGATACTTGGTATTTTTGTTTATTTTTTAAAACTCAACTTATTTGTTCATCTGCATGTTTGGTTTTAAAAAAACGTTGATTAGTTAATTACCTATAATTGGCATACAGTGGGGCCAATAAGTATTGGGCAACTTAAGAATGTGCAAGTTCACCCATTTAAAAAGATAAGAGAGGGTTTGTTAATGTTCATCATAGGTACACATCAAGCGTGAGAGACAGAATGTTAAAAACAAATCCAGGAAATCACATTGTAAGAAGCTCTCTGGTCTTGATCATGGTAAAGACTGGAGTCTGACAGTTTGAAGGTGTTGTGCAGGGGTCTCTTATGCATCTAATCAGTTCAAACAGGTTGCCATTCATACTGTTCACGAGTGGAGGCCGGAATCACTTTCTTAAAGAGCAAGTGACTGGTCTGTGAGGGACACAAGAGCTGTTTGTTTTGTAGCTGCCCAATACTTTATTGGCCACACATTTTCACAAATAAAGCTCTCGCCTCCCAAGAAGGAAATCATGGGTTCGATTCCTGGGCGAACATTACATCACATGATCTCTCTGGGTGGAGTCTGCATGATCGTGCCCCGGTGTTCCCGTGGGTCGTGTTACCGTGGGTTCTCTCCGGGTTCTCCGGCTTCCTCCCACCGTCCAAAGACATGCATGTGTGAGGTCAATTGGCAACTGTAAATTGGCCCTAGTGAATGAGTGTGAGAGTGAATGTTCGTCTATGTCTCTGTGTTAGCCCTGCGACGACTTGGCCACTGTCCAGGGTGTACCCCGCCTAAGGCCCAAAGGCACTGGGATAGGCTCCAGTCACCCGCAACCCCTAACGGGAACAAAGCGGTAGAAAATGAATGACATTTTTTTTTTTTAAATGTGATTTCCTGGATTTGTTTTTAACATTCTGTCTCTCCGCTTGATGAACATTACAAACCTCTCTAATCTTTTTAAATGGGTGAACTTGCACATTTTTAAGTTGCCCAATACTTATTGGCCCCAATGTATATAAAATGTCATGGATAAGATATATATTAATATACTACAGTATATATATTATATAATATAATATGAAACTAATATAATTCCCTTTTTAGTAAAAACACATTGTTATATATCATTAGAACAAATACCTCAAACTGGAGAAAATGCAACTGTTTAATCAAAAGTCATTTACTGAGTGAGATTCACGCGCATGGAGCTTTGCTTTGGCTCCGCTGCAAAGTCTTCTGGGACACGCAACGAGCAGACTCGGAAAAGGGGGCATGTCGGGTGCAACATCTGGGGATTTAACCGTTCTCGGTCCGATGTCTTTTTTGAATTGGTCCACCGCACAAGAACACATATTGAGAAAGGTTCAAGGAAACACTTGGCCATGTAGGTTTGGATCTAGTTCAAAACTGCTTTGTGTGTACTTGTGTTGTCTTGTCTTGACTAATATTTAAATTAGTTTGATGATCTGAAACATTTAGGTGTGACAAACATGCCAAAAAACACTTTTTCACCCCACTGTAGGTAACTTCACGTTTCCATTTGCCGTTTGGCTTCTCAAGTCGTCCTCTTCCCCCGCAGACCTTACCTCCCGGAGTGCAGGCAGATGAAGCAGTGTGCCAGGCAGGCCACAAACTCCTGCTCGTGGTTGCCCGGACCCAGCACCAGATTCCGGTTGACGGTGAGGACCCGGAGTGCATCAAGGAGAGCCACCTGCTGGGCCACGGTCTTATGAGGGCGGCTCAGCTGGTACAGCACGGTGCGGTTCAGGCAGTGGTACACAGAGTCCAGAGAGAGGCCCTGGGAGCGCCGCTTGGACTGACACACAGAGAGACGGCAGGTGAGGGGTGTCCGGCTCAACGGCACCAATAAGAATCAAGCTACAGCCGATTCATCTAACACGTAGAGGTTGGAAGAACACCTCATCAAAAACATCTCAGGAGTTGCATTTAGCTTTATTCTGTTAACGAGGTTGTCTACAAGAGCTGAAGCAAAACAGCTCCAGGACCAACAGGAGTGTCTGCTGAAGGTCAGGCCAGGGCCAACTTTGGCACATATCCTGCACTGCAAACATTTTTCACATTTTGCAGTTATGGATGGCTAGTTAAGGTTAAGATTAAGGTACACTTTACTGTCCCCGTAGAGAAATGTGTCCACTGCTTTTGACGCATCCGTCAATGGGGCTGTCAGGAGCAGTAGTCACTGCAGAGCCTGGGGATCATCTCCAGATCTTTAGCTTGGCTTGGTAAGGACTACAGGGGCAGCAGGATCTTTACCAAAGGTGCATGTTTTGGCTGCATGTGTGTAATTCCGAGCCTCTAAAAAACACCTGCAGACAGCAAATAATGCCTGTTCTGTTCAGCACTTTGCCATAGCAAAGATCCTTGTAGACACACAAGCAGTGGTCTTTCTTAGCTTTTGGAGTGTAACAGACATTTTACAGAGAAATAAAGGCTTACAATCTATGTACATTATTACAGAAAATGTGTAGACATTGAAATTTCCCAAGCTGAAATAGGGGTCCTAGCATGGCCCTGGCTGTACCTGTGCGATGAGCTGCACGATGAAGTCCACCACCAGCTTAGAGTCCTTGTTGAACATGCCCTGCCACAGCTTGTCCACCACGCGCTGACTGAAGTAGAAGACGTTATTGACCAGAGTCTGGTAGTTTCCTCCAGAGCTCAGAGGCAGCGAGGAGTCTTCACCTGAGAAGAGCGGACAGAGTGAGAGCCAGGCCACAACAGAACATCTCACTTTCAGGAGTTCAAATGTACTGATTTCAGAATATGAATTCTTTCCAAATGTTTTGACCAGAGCTATTTGTTTGATGAATCTTGTACTTGGTTCAAAATGTTTTGGACTTTACATTACAATACTTTACTTCTGACTTCAAGCCAAATTATTTGCTTGTGGGTTAAGAATATTTTCCTTATTCCATTGACATTTTTGAAAATAATGTTTAGCTAAATGATCTTATAGTCAGAAATGCCTTGAAACCGCTGAAATATTCAGTGGCGCTCAGTGGTTGAGTGGATAGCACACATGCACTCCATGTGAGCAGGCCTCAGAATCTGAGTGCACAAAGGGCAGAAAGTGAAGTCTTAAAGGTGCAGTGGTGTAAGCAGCATGCAGTTACCGAGCAGGACATCAGCGGCCAGCAGGTGCTCCATGACCCCGTCCAGGATGTTGGACTGGAACTCCTTCTGTTGGGTCCGTGTGGAGCGCTCCGGGGAGGCCTGCACACAGCACATATACAATTAGCCTGCACCTATGTTCTCTGTGTGGCCAATTCTTTTTTTTTTTTGCCCAAATGTGACCGACTTCAGATTGTTTTCTATGCTACTGTAACCCAGGTGTCAAATCCTGAGCAGCCCGTCATACCCTCCACTTAGCGCAGTATTTTGTGTTCACAAGGTATTTGGTCTCTCAGTTACGTGCGCCAGTTCGGCCAATCAGTGCCCTAGTTTGTGTGTCACATGGTCATGTGGGTGTGTTTTATCATGCCGCGAGGTTCAGTGGAACAGGAGTGGCGGCGCAAGCAGAGAGCTGAGCAGCAGCTTTGGTTTTTCCACTCGGTTTACTTGTTGGTGGGTGAAAGCTAGTTTGTGCTAGCGCTAGCTTAGCCACTCCCATTCATTTACATAGGGGCCGTTAGCAAACTGTTTTCAATCAGAGTTGTGCCTTGTTCTTTCAAATGCCAATGGTATTCCTATGGAAGTACATTGCTGCCAAGAGTGTATTTTGTCGATTTAAGTGCTAAATGGTAATGACTGTGTTTTCTTTGGGATTTCGGTCATAATTGAGATAATTGAGCCTAATCATTCAAGCACTTTATCATTTTATGAACGGCTGATTTTATTCCCTGAACTTACACATTGGTTGCTGCATATTTCGTCATAGCCACAATGCACGTTACCTTGTTAAATAATGGATTCGAGTTCCCGAACTAGTTCCAAGGTTTTTTGCCCAAAATTCTTAAAAACATGTCGGTGTAATCCCTCATTCGTCCAGGAGTATTCCTTTGTAGAAAAAGATTAAGTTGTTTCATCTGGACTCTTTTAGAAAAACAAAACGTTTCGACTCTCATCCAAGAGTCATTCTCAATCTGTGAAACAAGTTTGAGAACTCAGGTTTATATCCTACTCTGTGAAAGCCCTGCCCACAGGGCGGGACCTCCTGATAATAGCCCATTGAAACTTAACTGGGATGGGCCATCTACATCCTATTGTTCCCTGACTTTTGGCTCCCTGTCCCTTATGTCTCGGTTCTGTCAGAAAAACGGCAAAGAAGTTTTAGACAACACGAAGTCCCTGTTTATTTCAAACCAGGAACACGTTAAGACCAAAACTGGTTCACCCTAAGGACAAGATGCCGACACAAAAACAGAGCAATGTAGTGTATCCTATCCAATGCAGTGAAGAAAGTTGTAAAGAGCGCCACATAGGGGAGACTAAACAGCCACTTCACAATTTATCAGCACAAAAGACACTCGAGTTCAGGACCCCAGAGAGCCGTGCATCTTCATCTCAAAGCCACAAACCACTCTATTGAAGACAGTGAGGAGAAGATTCTGAGCAGGAGAAAAGATGGTTTGAAAGAGGAGTTAAGGAGGCCATCTTTGTTAAAAAAGAGAATCCTTCATTAAATCGTAATGGAGGTTTAAGATTCAACCTTCCAGTTGTTTATAATGGTCTGCTGAAACCCTGGAGACGCCCGAGGCATTCGGATGCTAATCAGTACTCTGTGAGGAGGGAGCCAAAGTCAGTGAACAATAGGCCCATCTCAGTTAGTTTCAATGGCCCATTATCAGGGGTCCCTCCCTGTGGGCAGGGCTTTCACAGAGTAGGATATAAACAGGAGTTCTCAGACTTGTTTCACAGATTGAGAATGACTCTTGGATGAGAGTCGAAACGTTTTGTTTTCTAAAACAGAGTCCAGATGTAACAAATTATTATTTGACTAGGAATTAATTGTTATGAAATATATTAGATATTTTGAACTTTTGCACTGCATGTAAATTTCCAATGCACTGTGTTAATGTACATGTACGAGATGTTTATGGTAGCTATGGTTATTTTATACAGGCCAGGTTTCCCGGTTACCAGAACTTGATGATGTGCGCTAAGGAGCAGACCTAGAGCAAATAAACTATTATGAGGGCTGGACAAATCCCATCTACATCCCGGGCTGGTAGGGGCTCCTCAGAATCAGAAAGAGTTTATTGCCATTGTCAATGAACAAAATTCAAAGACGTAGGAACTTGTCTCGGCCTTAAGGTGCAACATAAAACACTGAGCAATAATAAACAACATATATTCAATCAAAAAAGGGCATGCATTAAGAAACAATTTAAAATTACTATACAATAAAAATAAAAATAGGCATTTCTATGTACACAAGAGTTACAATTATGTTTAAAGTTGTAGTGCAGTCCAGATAACCTCTCCGCCCACACACACAACTTCACGTCATGTATTTCTGTGAACAGACTGTATCTATTAGTAACTGGGTTACTCCTGAACATTAGTGGTGGTCTTTCACTAAATACATGGCACCTGCATACATGGGATCTACACATCTCTCTCCTAGAGCGATCCCTTACCTTCTGATCACTAGGCTATTTTCACACATGCATTTGATGAGTTAGTACATACACTGGACATCCCTGGTATTTATACTCTCTTTACGGGTCATAGTATTATAATTTTATTCTACACTACCAAGGCTATTTGTGTAATATTTAGCAAAGTGACTGAAGTCTGAACACAGAGGTCACATGAATCTGATCATAATCACAATTATGAATGATGGATAATGGAGTACAATTTTAATGAAATACTAAAACTATTTGTATAATTCCTTTGAAAACAACAAAATATCCTGCCAACTGTGCAGTTCAGACCTCTACAAACATATGGAAAACATGCTTCTAGTAGTAGTAAAAAAATTTTTTTACAATGTGCACTTTGAACCGAATTCAACTATTAAAACATAAATTGCAAATCCAATCGCAGGTCAGAAAAACAGTCAATTTGCCAAAGTTGTTCAAGGCTAGAAACAAAAAACATTAGGAAGATGCAGGGTGCAATCAGGGGATTAAAGAGCAACAAATCTTTGGGAAGTGACGGGTTCATCTCAGAGTGGTACAAAGACACATTTCCATCTTTGCCTTTTAACTTTTTTTCTGGGTATTTGAAAAATAGGCCGGGATTATGTTTGTATTTGTGTTTCGTTGACGTTCTGTTCTGTTTTGTTCTGTTTATTAGTTTGTAAAAAGCGTGATCGTCGTACTATTAAGAGATTTGCAGCTGTTTCAATGCTTGTTTGCAGATAAAGGCACGAGGACAAATCCATCGGCTTAAGAGGGTTGTGGAAAACTTTTCTAACAATTCAAGAAAATAATCAAGAAATAAAGTAAAACAATTCAGTGTACAGTCTGAATCGACCTGTCCCTAATCCAAGTCTAAGGTGTCACCCCTAGTCTAAGGTCCCGATTTGTTGCCTTCTTCTATAGTTTACACTTGAGCAGATGGTCACATGACCCACATCACATGGAAAAGGCAAATGCTGGGTACAAGAACAAAGAACAGAGGTAGTTGATCACATTTTACATCCTGACCGTCTGACACTCAAGACAATGCTCTGGCCAGAAGGCCAGGTGTGAAAGACGGGCTTAGGCATGGGTGGGGGGCATCCTGGATCAGTTTAAAAACACTACATCAAATTGTAGTTTTAGTTCTCAAAGTTTTACTAAGCTTGACTTCCCACTTTGTTTTAGGCCCTGCAAAGCCTGCATGAAAATGTTTTATTCAAATGAGTCAGAAGAAGTCTGAGCTCCGCACTGACTCACCTCCAGCAGCAGGTCCAGGATGGGCGTCTGTTTAGTGGCCGGGCTGTTGCACATGTTGTCCATGATGAGGACCCTCATGAAGTCCAGCACGTACTTCTTGGCCGGGTGGTTGGTCAGGGATGTCTTGGAGCCCACGTTACAGTACTCTGACTGGCTGCGGTTCATGCCTGAATCTCCTGCAAACGCCTTGAACTCCTCTGTGGGAGAGCCGGCCTCGTCATCCAAGTCAGTCACCTGGAGCAAGAGAGCAGTTAAACACCTCCACCAACAGCACTAGGTCCATGTCTGTGCGGAGCCCTTCTAACCCCTTTCATTTTGTCAATGTTACTATGGTCTGACACTGTCACAACCAAATGGATTAAAACATTCTTCAAATTTGACAGTGGGTACATCTCATGCCTAGTACAAATGAGATAACTAGAATAATCAGAAAACCCAATAATAAGATCTCATTTTTGGTGCATTTTTTCGTGCAGCAGAGAAATTAGGAAATAAAAATTGTTTGTTGGTCAATGCTGATTAAGAAGAGGAATTCTATTTAAATAGAATACATTTAAGATTGTGCAGGAGAATCCAAGATGGAATATTCCATTATCGTCAATCATACTGTATTACATTATATGTATATGTGTATACACACCATACACACACACACACACACACACACACATATATGTAGTATGTACAGAATTAAAGGCAGGTAAAGTTGAGGCACATTTGGCCTCTTTACTCACTGCTGAGCTCAAACATCGGAGCTGTTCATTCAGTCCATGTCCTTTGAGCTCTTTTATCCATGAATGATATTCAAATTGACTTTGTCCATGATGTAACTCTCGTGGCCGTGATTGGTCAACTATCGAATCCCTGTGAACGCCCACATTCATACTATGGCTTATTCATTGCATGTCTGGGTTTGTCTGCGTGTGGACGAGGAACGTATCCAGAATAAGGTCGGTGAGCTTTAGAGTACAGGCCCCAGGTGGCACTGTTGTATTTGGAAGACAAAGTACAATGAATTTGAAAATAACTCTTTTAACCTTTAACATTTTCTCTTTTAGTTTTGTCGTTGAATCATTAGTTTGCTTTGTTTTTGCCCGTTTAATTGACCTGTCCGTCACAACCTGCACAGGTGTGAAGAATCAGAAAGAAATCTGCAAACTTCCCAAAAGCCCCTGTGGTTCAACCAGAAGGTCGCAGCTGGAGAAGCACGCACCATTTCGGAGTAAGGCCGGATGTTGAAGGGGAAGACGGTGGCAGCCAGAGCGCACAGGAAGTCAGCGCTGTGCCACATGGAGCCCAGGTCTGGGAGGTTGTGGTACAAGTACCTGAAGAACTGCATAAGAGTAACAGGGTACTCCCGGAGCCATGAGCCCTCCTCCTCAGACTGCCAGGGCTGTGGATCATAAGCACACAGGGTCAAGTGTGAAAGTGACCGGTGCAGCAGGACGACACCAGGCCAAACCGACATCACAGCGAGGACAAACGCATATCACGCTAGGGAAAAAAGGCAAAGCATTTTCTTTTCATTTCTATTTTTGTCATCATCACCCCCACCACATCAATCATCACCACCATCATCATCATCATCAATCATCATCATCAATCATCATCATCATCACATCAATCATCATCACCCCCACCACATCACCGTCATCGCGGCCCCACCAAATCATCATCATCAATCATCACCATCATCATCAATCATCACCCCCACCACATCACCACCATCATCATCATCACATCAATCATCACCATCATCACCCCCACCACATCACCGTCATCACCATCACCCCCACCACATCGACACCGTATCATCAGTCAACACATCAATCACTCACATTCATCACCCCACCACATCACCATCATCATTCACATCAATCATCACCCCCACCACATCACCGTCCTATCACCCCCCCACCACATCATCATCAATCATCACCATTCATCAATTATCACCCCCGACCACATCACCATCCATCATTATCATCATCCTCTTCAATCATCACAATCATCACCCCACCACATCACCAATCACCACCCTCCCATCACCACCATGCACCCCCACACCACATCACCATCACACCATCCCCCCCAACCCACATCACCACCATCACCCCCACCACATCACCATTCATCACCCTCACACACATCACACCATCACCCCCCACCAAATCACCATCATCACCCACCACCACATCACCATCATCACCCCACCACCCATCACATACATCACCCTCACACCACCATCCCATCATCACCCTCACACCATCATCACCATCATCACCCTCACACCAACATCCAACCATCATCACCCCCACACAATCACAGTCATCACCCCCCACCACATCATCTCAATCATCACCATCCATCACCCCCACGCACACACCACCATCCATCATCATCATCATATCAATCATCACAATCACACCCCACCACATCATTCAATCATCATCCATCATCACCATCAACATCACCATCATCACCCCCACCAACGATCACCGTCATCACCCCCCCACCACATCATCATATCAATCCACACCATCATCCACCATTCATCACCCCCACCATTATCACCAACATCATCATCATCATCACATCAATCATTCACCATCACACCCCCACCACATCTATCCGTCAACACCCCCCACCAACATCATCATCATCAATCATTTCACCCCCCGCACATTACACATTCCATCCATCGTCATCATCATCCATCTTCTTCACAATAAAATCAACCATCATCACCACCACCACATCCCACCCCCATCACCATCACCCACCACCATCACCACCATCCACCACTCACACTACCCATCACTCACATCATCCCCCCAACCAACATCACCATCACCCACTCCATTACACATACACTCCGACACACACCTCCACCATCCCCACATCCCCACCACTCCCAATCCAACCTCACACATCACCATCATCAACCCTCACACCACATCACCACCATCACCTCCCACCACATCATCCATCATCACGCCTCACACCACATCACGCATCATCACCCTCACACCACATCACCATCATCACCTCACATCGCACATCACCACCATCATCATCATCACATCAATCATCACCCCCCACCACATCAACCGTCATCACCACCGCTCACATCATCAATCACGTCATCGCCCCACATCATCACACAGCAATACATCACACCCCACAACATCACCACCAATCATCATCATCGGGCATCAATCATCACCATCACACCCCCACCCACATCACGTCATCAACCCCCCACCACCATCATTCATCAATCATCACCATCATCAATCATCCACCATCAGTCACCCCCACCATATCAACCATCATCATCATCATCATCACGATCCAATCATACCCAATCATCACCCCCACCTCACATCACCCCGGTCGATACCCCCCCAACATCTATCATCATCAATCATCACCCCCACCACATCAACCATCCATCCATCATCATCATCACATCATCACACTCATCACCCCACCACATCACATCACCACGCCACCCATCTACCACCAATCACCCCCCACCACATTACCATCACCACCATCCCCCCCACCACATCACCATCATCACCCCACACCACATCACACGATCACCACGATCACCCCACCACATCACCATCAACCTCACCACATCACCCCCACCACATCACCATCATCAACCTCACACCACATCACCATCATCACCATCATCACCCTCACACCACATCACCACCATCATCATCATCACATCAATCATCACCATCATCACCCCCACCACATCACCGTCATCACCCCACCCAACATCACCGCCTTCATCATCACCTCCCACTCCACATCATCCATCCAACCATCATCAGCATCACATCAATCATCACCATCATCACCCCCACCACATCACACATCACCACCACCCCCCACCATCATCACCCCCATCATCATCACCCCCATCATCATCATCATCAATCATCACCATCATCACCCCCACCATATCACCACCATCATCATCATCATCATCACATCAACCATCACCATCACCACCACCACATCACCGTCATCACCCCCCCACCACATCACCATCACCATCATCCTCATCAATCATCACCCCACCACATCACCATCCATCATCATCATCATCCATGCATCATCACATCAATATCACATCATCACCCCCACCACATCACCGTCACCATCCCACCACATCATCAATCATCACCTCATCACCCCCACCACATCACCACCATCATCATCATCATCATCATCATATTCAATCATCACCATCATCACCCCCACCCACATCACCATCCCCCCACCACACCCTCTTTCACACACCCACACCACACACAACACACACGCGCACACAGTACACATGCGTACACACAACACACACCACACACACACACACGTACACACAACACACACCACACACACACACACACAGCTACAACACGCGTACGCGCGCACACACACACACACACAGTAAACACACACACTACACTACACTACACTACACGCACAGTACACAGGCGCACACACAGGACTGGATTGGCTTTATGAAAAAAAGTGTATAATTCAGGTACGATTTCGGCATGATTTAATGTCTAAGAAAACACTGGTTATGTTTGGGTGACGAAAAACACCGCTATAAATTCAAAAACCAACAGATTTTTGCTCTGGTGTCAGCCCAAGAGGTGGTTCCGAAGAGAGAGACATAACCAAACGATGCAGAACTGGTTTAGTTTTACTTGCTTTATTTTTCTGGAGAAGCAATTACACACTACAAGTATATTTGAGAAGGTGTTAGGGCCTAATATTCTGATGGCAATAGGTGTAGAATGTGTGCTCTCACCAGGTTAAGCATGCTGCGCAGCATGGCCAGCAGCAGCAGGGCCGCCTCGGTGCACACGGAGCTGACAGAGCCCATCACAGTCCCACTGGAAGCCGGTACCCCGAAGATGAATGACCAGATGGAGTCCAAGTCGAACTACAGGAAACAGCAGAGAAGTGATGTGATGAGGAGGCGAGTATTTCAAACATGTGTTTAAGACTTCCGGGATGATGGCGGCTTAGTTCGGACGTGTCTGTATGGCTACGGTCGTATCTCTGGGAATAATCCGTCTTTATGACGAGTTCACCTGGGGAGACCCGATATTTCCACGTGGGAGCAGGCATATAATGAGCTTGGACACTTATTTTGAGAACATGTCTAAGAAAAACAAGAACAGAAATGCCACGAGAACCAGACTGGCAATGCTACATCTTAGCGAGCGAGCTCTGCATCGCCAGCGGTCCCTGCTCGCTCAGGCGAGCTCCGCATCCGCACCAGACACCGCTCGGCCAGGCTCCGTCTCAAGCGCCGCTGCTGCTCCGGCTATACCACGCGATCGCTCCAGCTCCAGCTTGAAGTCAGATTCATCCGTGGAGGAGTCCCGGAGTGAGATAGACCCGGTGATTATGGCAGCTTTACGGGAAATTACCGACAAGATTACAAAGACAGTGGACTCTAAAATAGGTGCGGCCCTGGCCCAAATGCGTGATTTGGAAAGCTAAGAATGGCGAACTGAATACCCAAGCTACAGCGGTCAAGGAGGAGGTCTCTGACCTGTGGGACACTGTCTCTGCTTTACAAACCAAGGTGGCTGAATTGACAAACCAGGTGCATGTTTTGAGAGACAAACTGAACGATCTGGTGAACCGAGAGCGCAGATGCATAAGTGGATTGTCTGCAGTCCAAAAGACACTTTTAGCAGTTTGTTCTATTGTGTTCTGCTGTTGTGGTTCCTATGATTGTGTGTTGTGTTGGACCAGAGAGCTGTGGAACAAAACCAAATTTACAAGAATGATTTCAACATGGTTAATACTATGGGATTTTGTACGCCAAATCTTGCACTATTGATTCTAACGAGACGAGGGCCGCGTGCTGCACCTCCTCACCGCCAGTGACGCATCATTAACAGATGACCGTAACGTAAGAAAAGTTGGCATTAAAATTCTACTCACTAAAGTGATACACACTCAAATATATTGAATACAGCCATACATTTGCAACCAATTAGTTTTATGTTTTGCAAATAATACAATGAACGCAT
Organism: Chaenogobius annularis; assembly: GCA_015082035.1. Lineage (NCBI taxonomy): Eukaryota > Metazoa > Chordata > Actinopteri > Gobiiformes > Gobiidae > Chaenogobius > Chaenogobius annularis. The sequence continues at coordinate 39,016 of BJKM01001060.1, read as the reverse complement.
GTTTTTAATGCTAAGCGACAAAAACCTGTCCGAGTTCCTAGTTTGTGAATTTAATCAGGAGCCGAAGTGGTCGTGTTAGCCATGTTAACATTAGCTTACGAAAGGGTCGGCTTTCCCCTGACGTTTGATCGTTTAGCTCCCTCAGCTTCACCGTGCTTGTTTTTCCCATGTTTACTCATCTCTCACAGCGTCCTGCTCTTCGTTTCTTGGGGTTATGTGGGTAAAACTGAAATTCTAAAAATGAATGTTGGCAGAGGTGCGGTGTTATGCGTGCGTCTAGTCCAGAGCCATAACTGGAAGTCGTGGATTCTTTCTTTCTTTTTTTTCTTTTTCATAATTTTTAATATAACAAGTACCTGGGTGTTCATCTGAACCACAAACTGGACTCATCACACAGACACACTGTACAGGAAGAGCCAGAGTCGGCTCTACCTCCTGAGGAGACTACGGTCCTTTGGAGTGACAGGGCCACTCCTGAGGACCTTCAATGACTCTGTGGTGGCATCTGCCCTCCTGTACGGTGTGGTCTGCTGGAGCAGCAGCATCACAGAGAGCGAGAGGAAGAAGCTGGACAAAGTCATCAAGAAGTCCAGCTCCGTCCTGGGCAGTGCTCTGGACTCGGTGCAGGAGGTGGGGGACAGAAGGGTCCTGGCTAAACTTACGTCTATGCTGGACCATGAGTGTCGCCCCCTGCAGGACACACTGTCCGCTCTGGAGAGCAGCTTCAGTGACAGACTGAGCACCCTCTCTGTGTGAAGGAGAGGTTTCACAGGTCTTTCCTTCTGCTGCAGTCAGACTTTACAACAAACACTGTGAGTCCTGAACGTGTCATTCAGCTTTCATAATCCTGTGCAATACGTATATACTCCTGTGCAATACTGTTATACTCCTGTGCAATACTGTGTTATACTCCTGTGCAATACTGTTATTACTCCTGTGCAATACTGTTATACTCTCTGTGCAATACTGTTTATACTACTGCAATACTGTTTATATACTGTTATATCCTGTCATACTGTTATACTCCTGTGCAATACTGTTATACTCCCTGTGCATATACTGTGCATACTGTTATACTCCTGTGCAATATGTTTGACTCTAATGTAATGCTTTTACTCCTTGCTATTGTTAATAATCTGTGCAAAATTCACTCTTATAATGAATTTCTTTAAATCTGAAGAAAGGTGTTTAATTAAGAATCTAACTTTTATTTGCCAAATCTTGTTGAACCTGTGACAGTATAAAAACCAAATCTGCTTCTTAACCCTTGAAAAAAACCGAGGTTCATCGTACTAGGCCCTAATCATCTACGAGACGCTTTATCTGAGCAGATGGTCCCACTGGACAACGTCAGTGTGGGCCTCCAGCTCCACTGGAAGAAACCTTGGAGTCTTATTTGACCAAGAGCTCTCATTCAAAGCACACATAAATCAAGCCTGTAAAACAGCCTATTTCCATCTGCCGTAATATAGCCAAATCAGAAAAATCTTGCCTAAAAGTGATGCTGAAAAACTTGTCCATGCGTTTGTAACATCTAGATTAGACTACTGTAACTCCTGCTGCAGCGTGTCCTAAAAGTGCAATAAAAAAGCTTTCAACTGGTTCAAAATGCTGCAGCAAAATTACTAACAGGAACTAAAAGAAGAGAGCACATTACGCTGGTGCTCGAGTCTCTTTCACTGGCTCCTGTCGAGTTTAGAATCAAATTCAAACTCCTCCTCCTGACTTACAAAGCCATAAATGACCTGGCCCCATCCTACCTCAAAGAGGCTATAGGACCTTATCATCCAAACAGAGCACTTCGCTCTCAAAATGCTGGACTTCTGGTGGTCCCAAGAGTCTCTAAAAGCACAGTAGGAGGTAGAGCGTTTAGCTCCCAAGCTCCTGTGTTGTGGAATCAGCTCCTGTCCATGTTAAAGAGGCCGACACAGTCTCTTCATCTAAGACCAGGCTTAAAAACGTTCCTCTTTGAAATGGCTTATGGTCAGGCCAGTTAGGAACAGAAATAAAAACCTACAGTTCCCAGCTATGCTGCCCTAGGAGCAACTATGCTGGGGGAAGTATGGAGCTGGAGCACTATCCTCTGTGTTCCTACTACTTTTTCTATCAAACAATATTTAATATTTAACTTCACTTTTCACATTTGTTCATCTCTTTTCCTTCTTTTTCTCCCACTTCCCCGACGGGAGTGGAGCAGGCACATCGAGGACCTGTGGATCCAGATGCTCCTCAGCTGCCTGGAGAAATGGTCTCCCTGGAGAAAACGGTCTCTACTCCATATGAACGGTTCTACATCAGCCTCGAAGAATTGGTTCTCCTCCTGAGTGGGTCCAGCTCCTCTGTATCTGCAATCTCTGAGGCTCGTCCTCCTGTCCGTCCGAGGGAGTCGGATCTCTCCTTCACTGTGGAACTCCTATAAGTTTCTACTCTTTCCCAAAGAGGTTTGGTAGTTTTTCCTGGCCGAGAAGGAGGGTCTAAGGACAGGGGAGCTTGGGACATCTGTCTAAGGACACAGGACACTGGGACATTTCCAAGTCCCTATGAACACTGTTTATTTTGTTTTCCACTGTAGCCCCTCGAGGCAACGACTGTTGTGATTTTGGGCGTTCCAAAAATAAATTGAATTGAATTGAAAACATGCACTGGGACGGTTTGCAGCCGAGTGTGAAGCAGCTGGGATGAGAATCAGCACCTCCAAATCTGAGGCTATGGTTCTGAAAAGGAAAAAATTGGTTTGCCCACCGGTTTTACGCATAGTCAAGTGCACATCGTTGAAGCATAATGGAAGCATATGGAATATAGAATGTTATGTTGTTCTAAGCCGAACTGGCCCTGAGAAAGATCCATGGAACAAAACTTTAGATAAAGTTTGAAGAAAATTGCAACTGTACTCACAAACATCACAACAATTTATCGGCAAGATGTCGGGCAAAGCACACAAGTCAGACATACACAAGTGACACTGGAGCCGAGCTGTCCACAGACATACTGTATTCTACTTAACTGTTCAACTCTCTGAAAAGACATGGAAAAAAACTGGAAAATGGACTTGTTACATGATTCTGATATGAAATGTTGATATCACAAACTCAATTTGAGCTCACTATTTTTACAGTTTAATCGTAGTGAGAATAAACTCTTCATGTAGTGAAAGAAATGAGTGCATTGTGTTGCATTAGTGTGGACACCTGTGTTTTTACCTGTGGCTCCTGATCTGTCCAGTTCTGCACTGGTTTGGCTGTTGCTCACAGAGCATCATCACAGAGCATCAACACAGAAGATTAGCTCAACATTAGCTCCACATTAGCACCGCTTTTAGCGCAGCTCAAACGGCTGCAAAACCGTCTTTCTTTGCCCGCTCAGACCTCGTTTCAAGTCAAGTCTGTAAAGTTTTGTGCAAGTTGATGCTCCAGCAGCACGGCAGCGCTGAGCAGTGCCGGGGTGGGGTGGATGCTGCAAAGGACTGTGGGACTCGTAGTTCTAGCAATAAAAATGCTATATATCCATAGGAAATGTATAAATTAATCAAGTCATTTTCTACCGCTTGTTCCCGTTAGGGGTCGTGGGTGACTGGAGCCTATCCCAGTGCCTTCGGGTCTTAGGCGGGGTACACTCTGGACAGTGGCCAACTCGACGCAGGCTTAACACAGAGACAGAGACACAGAGACACACAGACAACCATTCACTCTCACACTCATTCACTAGGGTCAATTTACCTAACACATGCATGTCTTTGGATGGTGGGAGAAAGCCGGAGAACCAGGAGAGAACCCACGGTAACACGGGGAGGTTCTCTGGGGGCCTGAATAAATCCGGCCCCCGTCCACAACTTTGACACCCCTGAATAGAGTTAATGATAAATGATAGAAAGTGCGACATGAAGAGTAGGAGAAGAGATGTACTGACATGTACCTGCAGGCTGTCCGGCAGCTCGGGCACTGGCTGCTGCAGAAAGAGAGCCATGAGCAGGAAGTAGAGCTCAGGGACATTGGTGTGTTTGGGCAGCAGCGACTGGAGCACCGGGAACCCTGGGAAATGGCAGGCATCACGGTTGATCTCTCTGAGCGTGGAGCGACCGCCAGCATTGCGGCCCACGTTAAACCCTGGGAGAGAGCACAGTGTTACAGACACAGAGGGGAGTTGAGGAGGACTACAGCTCTGCCCGGCACGGGACTGTGAGAGGGGTCTACTGAATTAGTCTGGTTTGACGTCGGCCTCTTCAAGTGGACATATTATGCAAAAATCAACTTTAATGAACTGTTAGCCTTGTTACAAGTGTTTCCTCATCACTAATTTACGCACAGTTGTATTTTTTATCCATTCCTGCCTGTTTGAGTAATCCTGCACTGTCCTGCAAGTCCTGTTATCACCTAACCCCATATCCCCGCCCACATCCTGCAATTGTTTGTGATTATGTAAAAGACTCTGAGTAAAATGTACAGTTCTAAGGTCTGCTGCTTGTCACAGTGAAATGTCACAGTGAGGAGGCGGAGCTCATCAGTTCTGTTAGATCAATATTGTGGTATCCAATTAACTAAATGCAACATTGGGCAGCAGTTGCTTGGGCAAGACGCTTAGCATGCCTCTCCCAATGACGGTGCACACTAGTGTATAAATGTGAAGTGCTAAGAGTGCCTTAAAGGTAAAAAAGACATACCGTAAATGTGACCCTTTACTGTTACAATAATCATCTACTTATGTTATAGTTCAGTACTAAGTACCTGAAAAAAGCATAATGTCTCCTTTAAAAAGTGTATTTACAAAAAAGTCCATAGACAAAGTAAAGTACATGGCCTGTGTCCTATTACTACAGCCAGGCCTCAGCAAGGCAATGAATAATGGCCATAAACCAAACTATTCATGTCGTGTATGACAGCTAGAGGGCGCTGCTGTTCATAGAGGGCGCTGCTGTTCATAGAGGGCGCTGCTGTTCAGTGGACTGTCTACTTGAGGCTACGGCTGCACAGTCAAAGCACCGGAGAAACTAACTACATTATCTAACTTCAGATACTGGCTCTCAACCTGGGCACTCATGTTTTGGCCTAAAGCTTCTGAACTCTACTGTGATATTATCAGATGGACAGGTGATCCAGCCGGAGATACCTCAGGATGGGGTGACAAATAACCCAGCCCTAAAAAGTACCCAGATAAAGAGCCAGTTCTGAGGAGCTGAGGGCAAGGTTGAAGGCCCAGAGAACAGACCAACCGATGGCAGCCCTTCGCACAAACTCTGCAGCTTTGTGTTGACTGAAGAGCGGCCAGATCTCAGGAAAAGCTGCTCCTGAGTGAGACACGGACTCTGCAAACCATAGCACACAAGGACATGTTCAGACCCAAACTAGGTCTAAACCAGATCTTTACTAGCTATAAACCAGAACTAAAAAGTTACAACCCAGGTCTAAATTAAATTTAAGAAAAAATATCTAGGAATAAACAATGTCAATGTATATTCAATATGTAAGCTAAATCTGAAACTGTTCTAAACCAGAACTAAACCAACACTGCAGAATTCAAAAAAAAAAATTTAATCTTGGTCTCATCAGACCAGAGAATCTGATTTCTCATAGTCTGGGAGTCCTCCATGGGTTTTTTGGCAAACTCTATGCAGGCTTTCATATGTCTTGCTCTGAGGAGAGGCTTCCGTCGGACCACTCCATAAAGCCCCGACTGGTGGAGGGCTGCAGTGATAGTTGACTTTGTGGAACCTTCTCACATCTCCCTACTGCATCTCTGGAGCTCAGCAACAGTGATCTTTGGGTTCTTCTTTACCTCTCTCACCAAGGCTCTTCTCCCACGATTGCTTAGTTTGGCTGGACGCCCAGGTCCAGGAAGAGTTCTGGTTGTCCCAAACGTCTTCTATGTAAGGGTTATGGAGGCCACAGTCCTCATAGGAACTTTGAGTGCTGCGGAAATTCTTCTGTAACCATGTGCCTTGCCACAAGTCTGTCTCGGAGCTCCTTGGGCAGGTCCTTCGACCTCATGATTCTCATTTGCTCTGCTTTTTTATTTTAGCAAATGACTGCAATGAAACAAAGAGTGATTTGAAGGGGTCTGAATACTTTCCATACCCACTGTACAAAGTGAACAACAACAGTAACCAAGTACAGCCCTGTTTCACCCCTCTTTCCAAAGTCACCGAGTCTGTCAAGTGACCGTTAATTTTAATTCTTGATGTTGGACATTCGTAAAGAACCCAAATATTTTTGATTATTATATCATCTATTTCAAATGTGTTTAGCACTTGAATAAATAAGTCCAGCTGTGTTTGTTAATAAATAATGTTTAGTTTATATTAGTTTATTTTGTTCACATATAGTATATTGAGACATTAACACACAAGAGTGAAACCATTTGTAATTCACAAAAAAGCAAATTGAGATTGGTCAGTGTGAGGCACAGTCAAGTTGGTCCTTCCCCTCTTAAGGTATTATGGATATTATGGCTTCTTTCCAACTCGAAGGGCTTTTTTAAGGGCCCAGTTAAAAGCTGATAAAAGCAAAGGAGCAAGTGTGTCTTTTTACCACTCTGAGGTGAACCCCAGGAGGAGATTTATTGTTTTTTAGACTTTTGATTGCACTTTGAATTTCAGTACTTGTTACTTCAGCACCTAATTTTTTGTTTTGCTTGTTGGTCATGGCAGGTAAATTGAGAGTGTCCAAAAAATATTGTTTTTCTCCTTTGTTTCCTGGTATTTTGGTAAAAATAATTCAAATGATCAATACAAGTTTATTTGTAGAGCACAGTTCATACAAAAGTAACTCAAAGTGCTTCACAATGGTAAAACATGGTAAACCAATGGTACAATCACAAAATCAAAATAAAACATAATTATCTTAAAATGTATTTTTAAAAAATGTGTTGAAAAAAAAAAAAGCTCCACTTAAAAGCTTAGCTAAACAAAACTGTTTTTAGCCTAGATTTAAACACTGCTAGTGTCTCACAACCTCAGGGAGACAGTTCCCAAATTTAGCTCCAAAAAACTGAACCACAGACTCCCCATATTTGGTCATAGCTCCTGAGGTCCTTTGAGTCCGAGATGGTTCATATGGCACTAACATGTCCACGATGTGCTTTGGTGCTAGGCCATGGAGAGACTTGAATACAAGCAGAGCTGCTTTGAAGTATATTCTCTGAGCCACAGGGAGCCAGTGCAGAGACCTGAGCACAGGACTAATGTGATCGTACTTCGTCACCGCCACTGAGAACTTCACTGGCTTCCCATCCAACAGCGTATGAACTTCAAAGTCCTCCTAGAAAAATCTAGAGGATTTTCATCCAGCGTCACCGTCCCTCCCGCCTCCTCCGATCAGCAGACTCAAACCTTCTCACTCCCACTGTTAAATCTAAGCACTGGACCTTGGCGGACCGAGCCTTCGGCATTGCTGCCCCCACTCCCTGGAACGCACTCCCCCTCCACTTTAAACAAAAAACATCTCAAAGCTCGTCCTTTTCTAAAAGCCCAAAATCTCCACTAATGACTGCTTTCCCTCATTACTTGTTTTTGTTGCTTGTTCTAACAATGTAAAGCATTTTTGAGTTACCTGGAAAAGCACTATATAAAACCGATGTACTATAAGTTAGCATGGTGGAAATACAGTGCTTTATCACAAAATCAAGTCAGTGTTTGTTGAGAAATTATTCTTTTCTTGTTTCTATCTGCTTTCAGAGTCAGAGGCTTTTATCTAATCATTTGGCTGTGGTGTGGAGCTCCTTCTTAGCTAAAGCCCACCTGGAGCCAGTCTGTGCCAGAACCTTTAGGGAGGTAGTACCACGCATGGGCGGCTTGGGTATAAATGGATAAACCAGGGTATTTGACACATTCTGTACTTACCCAGCACGGTGCCGATCTTGTTGCTGAGCACAGAGTCGGTGTGTTCCAGCCAGCCGCCCCCGCACAGCCCCTCCTTGAAGCGGTGCAGGATGGACTGGTTGGACAGCAGCACCACCAGAATCCACAGCGCTGCCGTCACCGTGGTGGAGTGAAGGTGCTCCTCCATCAGCATCAGCAGCCAGTCAAAGCCCAGTGTCCGGACCACCTCCTCACATGCCCTGCACGCACACACACACACACAGAAGGTTGGAGCGGACAGAGAGGAGAGGGGAGAGAGTTTAGTTTAGGTGACATTTGTATTTTGAAAACCACTTAGCCACTTCTGTGCAAAAGGATTAAAACAACAGATAAAGTTACAACACACAATTTGAATAAAGGTTCAATGGGCATTGTGATGGATTGTGGGAAACAGCTTATAGTCTAACGAGATTTCTTATATCTAAAGCAACAGTATGTAACTTTCCTGAAGTGGAAAACCACCAGCATGATTCCATGGAAGTTGAAAGTTCAAACCATACTTTGTAACCTCGAGTCAGGGTTGTGGAGATTCAGCCCGCTCGCATGTTTTTCTGTGGTTTTCAAGGCAATAAAAAAAATAAAACATGATAAAACATGCTGTTATTTTATGTTTACATTTTGTGAGGGAAGCTGGAACATGGCTCTGCAGCAAGACCGTAGTGGTCGAACATGAGTCGAAGGGCTCGGTTTAGACATACGTACATTCATAAAGAGCCTCAAGAACAGGATAGACAGTTCATCGTTTTTTTTTAGCTGAGCAGACCACTTTGTTTAAAGCTTTCCTCTCTTTGGCTGTAAATGTTACATGTTGTGTTAGCCATACAGTAACAACCAACAAGAAGACTTTCAATGGTACGCGTTAAAGGTTCAGTGAGAGCTCGGCTTTTCTCTAAGTTTCCACAGAAAAAAAAGCAGCTGACAATAGGAGGAACAGGGGAGAGATGGAGAAGGATGGAGGGAGAGAAAGGACAAAAAAGGAAGACACGCTGGAGTGTAGGATAGAAAAGCGTATCTCACTGGGCATTGACGGAGCTCTTGTCCTTCGAGCCCTCTTTGGGGGTGAAGAGCAGCCGGAGCAGACAGTCCAGCAGCCGGTTCCTCAGAAGGATGATGCTGGCTGAGAGCAGGCCCCCAAAGTCGTCCTCACCTGGGAGCAGTTTATGTTTTTAAAAGCAGGGACCATGCGTAAACACATTCATCTAATTAAAGAAGAGATGTTTTACACTAGATTTAGACAAAACTCATTTCCGTCAGCTGTCCCCCGGCAGGTTAGCAAACACAATTAAAATACATTCAAATTAGTATCAATTTACAACGAAAGCCTATTTAAATAATCACATTTCAAAATAAAAGCACTCATGGTCTCACACAATACAGTTTTGGAGATCTAATCAAAAGCTTCAACTTTGTATTGAGCAGACTTCTGTGTAAAACTGGGGTACCCATTGTTTTGGGTTTTTTTTGTTATAAATGTTGTTCTTTTCCCCAAACAGAATATTTGAAAAGTCCTTTGAGACAAAATGTGACTGCCTGCCGCTTATAACAAAGTATTTAAGTGAGAGACGAAAGCTAGGGCAGCAATGAATGATTGACTGATCGTGACTAGTCGTATTATGATTTTCGGAATCGATCTTTGGACCACACAGACTCTAAAACACAGACACTATCAAATCAAAATTCACAAAAAATGTTCAGCAACAATACATTTTTCTGTAAATATTCTCCATCTAGAAGCCTTCAATCACCCTATTTCAACCTTTATTTGGTTAATGCATTGTAAATCTTAATGTACAATAGAAATAATTGTTTAACTAGTCGACTAATTGAAAAAATTAATCACCGACTGGTTGACTACTTAAATAACTCTGACCAAAAGCAGGGCTCTGTTTGACTGCGCTTTGGCAGTTCGAGCCAGAATTCACTTTGTCGTCTCAAAAAAGCCGTTCGAAAGCCAAGCATGGGCCCGAAATTGAATGCATGTGAATATTAATGATGTGCTAAAGCAGGAGTCCCAAAACCGGGCTGCGGGCCATCTGCTACCGGTCCATTGAGACAAATGTAACCTGTTTTACTATGTATTATTATTTTAGTTTTATCGTCCTTTTATAGCTATGTCCCAATATTCTATATGTGTTTTACCATGAAAATATAGAGCCAATGAAAGCAATTAACAGCAAACAAAAGTGATGCGCTATTTTAAAAGTTAAAGAAGGTTTTGTACACCTTTTACACCATTGTTACTGGCTCTGCCCCCTTCAACCGATCCCTGAAAATAAATCTTGTGATTGAGGATCGCTGTGCTAAAGGGTTAGTGGGAGATAGGGACAAGATAGACAGATTTAAATTACGGCTGTCAACTGATCTTTTAAACGATGTGTAGCATAATTGCTGTGAATACATTTCTTCTTAAACAAACAAAAGTCATTCCTTTCGTGGTCTACTGGAGAGGCAGTGTATTCAGTTCTTTCTGAGGATTGGAGCTTGGAGCGGCCAGGGAACTTTAGGTGGTCCTTCATTAGGAATGGACTTCCCTCCTTTTTACAATCTATTATATGATCAAGGGCCGATGCAGAGAGATCTGGGCAGCAGTCGATGGCAGAGGCCTTGACCACCAGATCTTCTGGACACAGAAACTGACTCTGGGGACATGGAACGTCACCTCGCTGACGGGGAAAGAGCCTGAGCTTTTGCGGGAGGTTGAGCAGTACCAACTAGATATAGTCTGCCTCACCTCCTTCGGCATATGATGAAGCACCTCAAATAAATTGAGTGACGACATATGAGAAATGTTGGAATAATTGTATATATTTTATCTACTCTTTTATACATTCCTTATTATTGTATGATTTTGTGTACTTAATAAACTGCTTGTGAGACTATGTTACAGAAGTAAACTGCTGAGATAATCCAGCAGCCTGTTGGACTGTTGAACTGATGACCTGTAAGAAAAGCAAGGAAAACCACTCAAGATGATTAGCTGGAAACCTAAGGTTAACCAGAGTCCAACAGGCAATGGATGAGTAATGTTGTGTGTGCACAGCTGTCGCCATGTGTTCCCCATCCTTTAGGGCGGAGCTGATCATGTAAACAGGGCGTCCCTTATTCTTAATAAAAGAGAGAGCGGACAAGGGCTGTAGGAAGCGCAGGTAGACGAAAGTCGTGGGTTACGCTGAAGCATTCCTCTCCCTGTCCGTCCTCCTCCGGAGAAACTATTTTGATTCCCTTGTCTTTCTTCTCTGTTGGTAATATGTCTGTTGTTTAGGTTTTAAACCTGTCAAGAAACAGTGATGCTGGGAAAATTCTTTCATGCCTCACATCGCTGATAGCACCGTCCCCCATCAGAAGAGTCTCTGGTGTGATGTTTGACACAGATTCTCTCTCTTCTCACCTTTTGCCCTTGTCTTATCTCCCGTTTTCAGTCTCCAGTCTCTGAAATTCGCAAAAATCTGTTTGGAAGCTGTATTTTAGGTGATGTTACACTATCTTTGTATTGCTTAGGCTTTGCACCAAGTTTGCTCCAAGATACAGTATAGTCTTTAGACAGTTTTGGGAAAGACACAGTGTCACTCCGTTTTAGGTTGAAAGTAACAGTTTTTCTTGTAAACATTTTGAAATTCTTACCCCTGGATGACACTGGAATTATAATCTTTTTCAGATTCTAAAGCGAATATCCGTGCTTGTAGCTCACAAATTTCTTGTTGATATTTTTGGCAGCATTCACATGCTTGAAACATTTCCCTTCTTCTCATTTCGCTGGCTCGTCAGATATGTTGTTAAAACTATAACAATGTTCTCAAAATTGTTTACTTTAATTAAAAATGCATGGAAGACAAAGATGGCAGATATGTACTGGTTAAAGGAACTATTAATGGAAAGGTTTTTACTCTATTGAATGTGTATGCTCCACCAGGGTTAGAAGTGTCCAATTCAAGAGGCACTGGAGGAACAATAAACAAGAAATTCATTAAATGAATGAAGAATATAGGATTCATTGACATCTGGAGGGAGATGAACCCTAGGGCATGCCAGTATACCCATTTTTCTAATCCACAATAGACTATTACTGTGTCTTTAATAAAGACAGATCTTACATCACTGAGGCAGATATAAGCACAATAAACCTAAGTGATCATGCTCCTATCTACATCTCTGTAGACCTGGAGGACAGGAGAAAAAACACACTTTGGAGGTTCAAAGCCAGTCTGCTTAATGACCCTTTGTTGAAGGAAAACATTTGAAACAACATGAATTTATCTGGCAAAGAATGATGATTTTGAAGAGGACAGTAGAAAAAAACAAAAAAAAACAAAAAACAATTGAGGACTTTACTCAGAAAATCAGGCTCAGACAACATAAAAACACCTGGACAAAATCCAGAAATAATAAAATTAATGAAGGAGCGTGACCAGGCTCTCAAAAAAGCACTGAAAACCAAAGCCACTCGTGATCATTTGAGGGGTAAGAATGCTAAAGAAAGCAAAAGCTAATTTTTCTTTCCAACTAATCGACAAAGCAAACAGGAAGTCAAAAACGATATGGGCTCAACTAAAGAAAATTATGAGATAAATCAAAATCTGTGACAGACTAACAAACAACCGTCCCACTGTAGCCTTCAACAACTATTCTATTGACTCTGTGGCAAATATAGCTAAATATTTGCCACCTGAAACAACAAATATTCTCACAATGGACTCTGAAACACCCATCACTGAAACAAACATCTCAGATCATTAATAGACTCAGAATCCAGGTCCAAAGCTACCTTTGGCATGGATGCAGTTATGCTCAAAGACATTTGCACTTCCCACACACGGCCCATCACCAAACTCATCAATCTGTCCATCTCCCAAAGGACATTTCCCAGTCTGTGGAAATCATCTGTGGTTTTTCCAATTCAACAACCAACCACTCCACTGAAACAGCAACAAAAGTCATTTCAAAGAACACATCAGAGCACTGCTCATTACATTAAACTTCTCACCAGAAGTTCTGAAATGGGTAGAATCCATCTGGCCAACTGCTCTCAACATGTCCGAATACAATCACACCAATCTGCTCCTCTCACTCTGTCCACCAGTCGTCCCCAAGAATCCACTTTAGCTCCAAACCAGCGTCCAAGACATATTATGCAGAAATTCCACAACTTTGGTGAGAAACAGCGCGTCATGGCGGCATCCAGACATCTCGCCGTGGGCCCGACCCGGATCAACCAAGCCTCAGGTCTCTTTCTTTAATGACTACACAGCACAAGTGGTCAAGAAATGCAAGTATTTGATCCGGTGAAATTCAGCCTGAGAGAGAAGAAAAAATTGAAAGATTCACTTCAGCGGATGTGGCGTTAACCTTTGCCAATTCAATGCCGGATCTGGTCTGACATTTTCTCCCGTTGCTTTCCTTATTCCAATGAAAGGGACCTGGACTGTACTGGAGACGTGAGTATTTGCCCAATGTGGGCCAGTGTTTTCCAATTTTGGTTTGTAAATGCCCGGATGAGAAAGTTACAACTACCGTACTGGAGGGCCTTTTTTTTTACCCAGAAAAAATTGTTTTCCCTCCACCCTCTGATCTCTTTTTGGATCAGTCTGTGGGCTTTTAGCACATTTTGGCATGAGCCCTTTTTTTTTGCAATTTGTTTGTTCTATTGAGTTCTGTTGTTGTAGTTCTTGTTTTTGTGTGTTGTGTTCAACCAGAGAGCTGTGTGACAAAAGTAGAATTACAAGAATGATTTCAGCCTGTTTAATATAATGGCGTCTGAAAGATTAAGAATGGCATCGTTTAAAGTTAATGGCATATTCGGTGTGTGTGTATATATATATATATATATATATATATATATATATATATATATATATATATTATATTAATATATAATATATATATATATACATACACACATCTACAGAACATGACAGAATGACCAGAGAGTATAATGAAAAAAATAAATCCCAAGCAGACTCAACTTAACCAATACAGTATATTAATGGCATAATTAAATAAAAACATAAGTCCTGTATAGTCCAAAGTTGCCTGTTGTTTTCTTAAACTTCCAAAGCTAATAATTTTTGTGAATTCTGAACTGCCATTCTGCTTGAGATCAATAGGCCAGACCCTCCTATGTTTGCCCCTGTATAGTTTAGTTTGTTAGTAAAGTATGTCCAAATTTAGTTTCAATGGGTTCCTTGTCGTGTGTTGGTGTGGTATATATATATATATATATAATATATATATAAATAAACAAATGGGGGGATATATACATTAATATATATTATTATATATATATATATATATATATATATATATATATATATATGAGAATAAGCACAATAATGCAACTTTGAGCAAACAAGACCCAATACATCAACGTTGGAATCCTTCGACAAAAACTTTTCACCAAAATATCAGGAAACAAAGAAGAAGAAATACAATCTTTTTTTGGACACTCTCAATTCACCCGCCATGACCGAAGGGCAAAACAATAAATGAGGGCTGAAATTCAAAGTGCAATTAAAAGACCAAAAAAATACATCTCTGGGAGCGATGGGTCACCTCAGAGCTGTATAAAGCTCGAAAAGACACACTTATCCTTTGCTTTCAACAACTTTCAACTGGGCATTTAAAAAAAGCTCGACCCCTCCAAGTAGGAAAAAAGCCATCATATCTCCAATACCTAAAGAGGGGAAGGACCGATTGACTGTGCCTCATTGTTTATATATTCTGAATGTGGACTATCGTACAAACACCTCAATTATGTTCAAAGAATGGAACAAATCCTCCCAAGGTGAATTCACAATGATCAGACAGGATTTATTAACAGACGACACACACAACAGTCCCAAAAATATTGGGGCTCTTCACGAAGGTTCAACATCAAGAATGAAAATCAATGGTCACATGACAGATCCACCGACTCTGGAAGAGAGGGGTGACCCAGGAAATGCGAGCTGACTTAGACAAAAGCCTAGTTTTTCCACCAAGCACAGTTGTGACAGACCTTCACTCAGACCTGGTGCTGTGGTCTCTCCAGTCCCAGAGAAGTATTAGCAAAGAGCGTGCCACAGCAGCAGAGCGAAGCAGTCACTGGCTGTGGCTAGAAGGTCCGATCAACCTCTGCTTGCCTCGATGAGGGGGCGTCTTGTGATAAAGGGCCGAAACACCTGATGGTGCTGAAGTACACAACTGACGATGGGTCACAAAGGCGTCAACATCACTGAGTGGCCCAAAACGTGATCCTACAATGCTACTTGCAGCTGAATTACCTGGGATGTGAAACATCGAATTCTTTCAAGATGGTATTTTGACTGACAAGGAGTGGGAAAGTGGGCATAAATCTCATGGAAACCACAGTCACATGTTTGGAGGGAATTCTTTTGGAAAAATGTGTCATGTTTCTTTAACACCCCAGGTCAAAGTGTCCATTATTCACAGGTCATTTTAACTGTTGGAGAAACTGTGGCACCAGGAGGCAAAGCACTATCACGTGTTCTGGGACTGTCCTGCTGCCACAAATATTGGACTTTGTTTGGCTGTTTTTAATCGTCCCGTTTTGTTCCATGTGTTTTTTTTTTATTTTGTGAAGTGTTTTAAAAGTTAAAACACTTTTTTTTTTTTTTTTTTTTTTAAATAAAGTACAAAGGAAGTTACTTATTCAGGCATGCTGGCATTTTACACCTGGCCTGGGACTGTGGAATGAAACTAGCTAAACTACAGCTAATACTGGCACATTTACAGAAATGTTGGTGAACGTGCGTTATTATTCCACACTACACCTCAAGTCCCATCAGACTCCAAAACAGGCCTAAGACAGGCCTAAAACAGGCCTAAAACAGTGTGCAGCAGCCTCTGAATGTGTGAGCTGAGAGAGCACTCACCTGCGTCCAGCTTCTCCTCGTTGTTGATCTCCATGACGACAAACTTCTCACACACGGCGAAGGTGGGCAGAGTGGAGGCGACGAACTGTCCGAAGCTGTCAGTGCAAACAGGCATGAGTACAGACCCAGTACAGACCCCGGGGAGGTCTCACAGGGGAAGGACTAGGGAAGGACCAAACCAGGACCAAACCACCACGACTAAACCAGGACCAAACCAGGACCAAACCGGGACCAAACCGGGACCAAACCGGGACTAAACCAGAATGGAAACAGGTCTAAACTAAGGCTACACCAACACTAAAAAAGAGAAAGGAACTATACCAAGATGAAATCAGGACCACTCCTGGAATAAACCAGGACTAACCCATGAGCGTCTCTGGATAAGTCGTATTACAAAGTGGGTTCACAACTCGCTCTGTTAACCCCAGATTTTCAGAATGTAGCTGTGCAGGGGGCGGAGTCAGCACCAGCCGACCAATTAGAGCAACGGAGATGGAGAGCAACGTGTACCGCACACATTTCAGAGTTTACTTCTGTACATATTTTAGTAGCATGTATTTTATGCAATACAATAGGAATATCATTCCTCTCTATAAATCTGTGTGCATTTGTATAAAAGAATACGCACTGTCCGGTCTGAATTTCCTCCATGTCGGTGTAAGCCCTCATTCGTCCAGGAGTGTTTCCTGATTCTACAAGAAAATCTAGCTTTTCTACACATGGTCGGATTTAGGAGCGTTTGTGTCTTTTAATGGCCTGAACATAATTGTGTTCATTAGACTTTTCTATTAACCCTCTGGCTTAATGGGTTCTAATGTTATGGGACAGAAACATTTAGTCACTATGGCCCCGTAATTGCAGAGATAAGAACCATAAACCATCACTCACACAGAGTTCTCCTGAGTATTCTGACCAGTCTTTAGCTCATTTTAAATTATCAAGTGATCAAGGGAAAACAATAAGGACTAAGAACCGGACCAGAACCTCTCGCCACAAGAACAGTTTCTTTCCCTCTGTCGTTGGACTCATGAACACTTCTTAAACACCTCCCACTTTAACTACAATTTAACCAACCACTCACTCACTGTCACTTTCTGCACTACAACTGCAAATGTAACTGTAATTCTTGTGTACATAGTCATGCCTATTTTCATCTTATATAGTGCATTTTAAATTGTTTCCTAATGCATGCCCTTTGGATTCATATATGTTGTTTTTATTATTGATCAGTGTTTTATCTGTCAAAATGTTATTTTAAAAAAACTATTAAGCTCAGGATGGTCAGAGCGTGCAGTCGCATGGTTCTCAAATGATCTCAATGACAGGACTCATTGCATTAATTACAAGGATCTTGGTTTCAGATTGTGTTATTGTCTACAAGGGCCACAGGGCTCAGTTTTGGGGCCCCTTCTATTTATCTTGTGCATCAAAGACTTGGGTCAAACTTGACTTGGGTTTGCTTTGATGCAAACTTGCATTTTTATGCTGATGACACAGGTATTTACTGGTATGGATCTTCTCTTGCTCAGGCCATTGAAAGCCTTCACTTCTTCAGGTAAAACTTGTCCTCAATGCTGACAAAACTAAGCTAATGTTGTTTTCAAACTTTAAGAATGTGCCTCCATCTGTTCCAATGTCAGTTCCAGTATCAACTCTTGACCGACCAACAGATGACCTCCGAGCTTTGCCATGGTGACCGAAATGCTGGACATTAGGCTTTTTGTTGCTAGATTACTCACCATGCCCTTTTTGGAAAGTGAACATACCTTCGGGGGTTTTATGATGTCTCGGCCACAAGCAGAGGAATGTGCTCTGAACGTTGGATTAAACTTCTCCTAAAGTGACGGTTTTCAATTTGAAACATTTTCTCTCCCAAGATGTATGGTAAGCTAACAATAAATAACTGTATCTAGTGTCTCCACCTGTTAATGACTCATTGCATAGTTAATATTCATATTTAGCTTTTTAATTGTTCGGTCAATAAATCATTATAAAGCACAGCTGGTAAAGAAAAAGGGATCAATGTCACGGTTACGTTCTCACAAACCTTCAGATGAACTTTTCATTTCAAAAGATGTATTCATTTAGAGAATAGATTTGCGAATTGTTAATTGCCCAATATAGGCTGGTGCCCCACATAAGTCTTAAATGATGATAAACATACCGGAACTCATATCACCCACTTCCATAAGGGTGAGGACATGAATAACACTATAGTACTTGGACTAGTACTAGAGTGTACTGTTGAACAATACTACAATATTACTCCCTCACTTAAAAATACTTTTTTTTTTCTGCCGTACTAAATTGAATTTTTCGAAGCCTTGTGACCGCATTTTTTTTATCTGTTAGATTATGGCCATCTCTTCATATCTTCAGATGGTGGACACTGTGGGGACTGTGGTGGGAGCTCCTGCTGTGCCAGAGTCCGACTAACATGGACGGCCTCCTGCTGGTGCCAGAGTCTGGACTAAACAGACCGGCCTCCTGCTGGTGCCAGAGTCGGACTAAACATGGCCGGCCTCCTGCCTGGTGCCAGAGTCGGACTAAACATGGGCCGGCTCCTGCGTGCCAGAGTCGGACTAAACATGGACCGGCCTCCTGCTGGTTGCCAGAGTGGGACTAAACATTGGCCGGCCTCCTGCTGGTGCCAGAGTGGGACTAAACATGGACGCCTCCTGCTGGTGGCCAGAGTCGGGACTAAACATGGGCCGGCCTCCTGCTGGTGCCAGAGTCGGACTAAACATGGGCGGCCTCCTGCTGGTGCCAGAGTCGGGACTAAACATGGGCCGGCCTCCTGCTGGTGCCAGAGTCGGGACTAAACATGGCGGCTCCTGCTGGTGCCAGAGTCGGGACTATAACATGGTGCGGCCTCTGCTGGTGCCAAGAGTCGGGTCTAAACATGGACGGCTCCGTGCTGGTGCCAGAGTCGGGTCTAAACATGAGCGGCCTCCTGCTGGTGCCAGAGTCGGTCTAAACATGGAAGCGGCCTCCTGCTGGTGCCAAGTCGGACTAAACATGGACGGCCTCCTGCTGGTGCCAGAGTCGGACTAAACATGGAGCGGCCTCCTGCTGGTGCCAGAGAGTCGGGACTAAACATGGAGCGCCTCCTGCTGGGTGCCAGAGTCGGGACTTAAACATGGACCGCCTCCTGCTGGTGCCAGAGTCGGGAACTAAACATGCCGCCTCCTGCTCGGTGCCAGAGTCGGGACAAACATGGGCCGCTCCTTGCTGGTGCCAGAGTCGGACTAAACATGGAGCGGCCTCCTGCTGGTCCAGAGTCGGGACTAAACATGGACGGCGCTCCTGCTGTGCCAGAGTCGTGGCTAAACATGGAGCGGCCTCCTGCTGGGTGCCAGAGGTCGGACTAAACATGGAGCGGCCCCTGCTGGTGCCAGAGTCGGGATCTAAACATGGACCGGCCTCCTGCTGTGCCAGAGTCGGGACTAAACATGGGCGGCCTCCTGCTGGTGCCAGAGTCGGACTAAACATGGGCCGCCTCCTGCTGTGCAGAGTCCGGACTAAACATGACGGCCTGCTGTGCCAGATCGACTAAACATGGAGCGGCCTCCTGCTGTGCCAGAGTCGGGACTAAACATGGAGGGCCTCCTCTGTGCCAGAACTCGGGGACTAAACATGGAGCGGCCTCCTGCTGGTGCCAGAGTCGGGACCTAAACATGGAGCGCTCCTCTGTGCAGAGTCGGGACTAAACATATGAGCGGCCTCCTGCTGTCCAGAGTCGGGACTAAACATGGAGCGCCTCCTGCTGTGCCAGAGTCGGGACTAAACATGGAGCGGCCTCCTGCTGGTGCCAGAGTCGGGTCTAACACATGAGCGGCCTCCTGCTGTGCCAGAGTCGGGACTAAACATGGAGCGGCCTCCTGCTGGTGCCAGAGTCGGGACTAAACATGGAGCGGCCTCCTGCTGGTGCCAGAGTCGGGACTAAACATGGAGCGGCGCTCCTGCTGGTTCCAGAGTCGGAGAGCGCAATGGAGCGGCCTCCCGCTGGCTGCCAGAGTCGGGTCTAAACATGGAGCGCCTCCTGCTGTGCCAGAGTCGGCTCTAACATGGAGGCCTCCTGCTGTGCCAGAGTCGGGACTAAACATGAGCGGCCTCCTGCTGGTGCCAGAGTCGGGACTAAACATGGAGCGGCCTCCTGCTGGCCAGAGTCGGGACTAAACATGGAGCGGCCTCTGCTGGTGCCAGAGTCGGGACTAAACATGGAGCGGCCTCCTGGCTGGTGCCCAGAGTCGGGACTAAACATGGAGCGGCCTCCTGCTGGTGTCCAGAGTCGGGACTAAACATGGAGCGGCCTCCTGCTTGCCAGAGTCGGGACTAAACATGGAGCGGCCTCCTGCTGGTGCCAGAGTCGCGACTAAACATGGAGCGCCCCTGCTGGTGCCAGAGTCGGACTAAACATGGAGCGGCTCCTGCTTGGCCATGAGTCGGGACTATAAACATGGAGCGGCCTCCTGCTGGTGCAGAGTCGGACTAAACATGGAGCGGCCTCCTGCTGTGCCAGAGTCGGGTCTAAAACATGAGCGGCTCACTCGTGTGAAGCACTGGGAATGCCTTTGTATGAATGGGTGCTCGTGTCTTTCCGGTCTTTAAACCCCTTTAAAGTCGAAAGCACTTGAGCTTGATCAATAATGTGGCAGATATTTGTTCAGGTTATTTGAATGTTGTCATGCTGTAAACTTCTGGACCCTTCGCTGCCTCTTGACCTCCTTGGGAACAAGGTTTTTAATCTCAATGGGTTTCTCCTGGTTAAATAAACATTAAATAAACGTGAGGACTTATTGAAGACTAAACCAAACCTGATCTAGTGTGAGAACTTGTCTAGGACTAAAACATTGACCGAAAACAATACTAAACAAACAGGTTTGGTCCCGGGTGCAGGTGGGGGAGATGTGGCAGGGGTCTCACCGCAGCAGCTCCAGTGGGTTGGGGACCCTGCAGAGGAGGCTGAGCACACTGCTGATGGCCGCCGCAGTGGGCTGGGACAGAGAGGGTCCCGAGAGTCAGCAGGAGCCGGGGAATCAGACCCATCTCACGCAGCAGCTTGGCGTTTTTGGCCGCTTCACTGTTGGACACACAACACAAGTGTGTAGTCTGGATACTTAGTCACACAAAGTACATGGAGTAATTCAGTGAATTTGAATCCAAATCCCCAAATGGTCAGAGTGATCACATTCAGTTAAAGCCTTCGTTAGCAGGGCATTTAAAAATGTACACTTTCAAACGCAATCTTTTTTCAATATATGTGCAGATGTGTAGCAGGCCAATACCAAGGCATCTCTACAAACCTAGATGTTTAGGAATAATCTTTATTCTTTTATTATAATATATCTGTATGTTTTTTTAAAATAAACACACAGAAACAGAAAAGAACAAAAATGAGTGTGTCAATCAAAAATAAATAAACACAAAAAGACATAAACTTCACATAAAAACAGACAAAATCAAGGCACATTTCAATGAAATGTGTCCATTTCCAAAAGAAGTCTGAGGTCAGTCCCTATGTCAGTCCAGTCCTCGATCGTTGGCGTCCATTTCTTTGTGATGGCCTTTTTTTCCCACCACCAAAAGTACATTCCAAAGTATCCGTTAAATTGTGTCAATGTCAGGAGTTGTGAGGCCCAAGTACAGAGTTCTAAAGTTCAGAGGATGTCAAAAACAGTCTGCATTCTTAATTTCAGTCCAGTTCCATCCCCAAACGGGCTGTTTGATGAGTGAGAAGAAAACAATCTCAACATTTGTGTGTCAAGGCACAAAAGGCCAGAACAGACATAAACAGAGAGGCAAACACAGGAGCTGCAGTGTTGGCCTCAGGCCGTTTTGCCCGAGACGACGGAGGGCCGATATGTTCAAGGGTATCGCTCCGTTTGTTGCTGTCCTCTGTTTCTGATTTCTGTCTGTTCTCTCTATGGTCGTGTTTTTATTTCATTTGGTTTGCTTTGGTTTGTGTTCATAAACTAAAAAGAAAATAAAACATTTCAATACAAAAAAAAAAAAAAAACAGGAAAAGACTTCATTGGAAAATGGACAAATTTGACTAAATGGGGCCTTTACTTTGGGATCTGGGTGCCATGAGTTTTCTTTTTCCTTTCCCTGCATTTTAAATACTGTTGGATGTCTACTTATTTTGTTATTTAAAAAAAACAACTACATTCAATATTAAAAAAAAGAAAAGCTTCGACATGTTGAAAGAATCCTTTGACTTGGAGAAACAGGACTTTTACAGGTTTTCACAAATAAGCAGTTATTATAACCAAGAAATTAAACAAAGTACTGACCATTAGAACCCTCTGACTGAGATGTTTATCAAGGCTTAGAAACCAGAACTTTCAAAGGGAATTATATCGAAATGATATCAATGCATCTCTAATCTGGACAAATACTCCACTAAATACATTTTTAAAATGGGATAGAGAGAGAGGTCTTGTTTTAACAGAGTGGGAAAATTTGTGTACATCTCAGTGGAGGTCCGCAAAATCACATGTTGAGGGAATTTTGCTGGAAAAACATGCTCATCAAGTGCTCATTATTCACAGGGAAATACAGACTGAGAAACAGCGCCACCAGGAGGCAAACCACCATCATGTGTTTTGGGACTGTCCTGTTGCTCAGAAATATGGGACTGAAGTTCACAATGCACTGCAGACTGTTTTTGACATTTCCATCCCTCTGAAATGTAGAACTCTTTACTTGGGCCTCAGAACTCAGGCCACAGATGCAATAAATGGATACTTTTGCAACATATTATTGGCGACAGGAAAAAAGGCATGGTAAAGAACTGGATGACACAAACCTTGGATATGGATGACATATGTGTTACGATGACAATCTCAAAAAAGCTGAAGCACAGCAGAGCGAATGTGTGTGCACTTGCCTGGATTCTGTGAGCAGCTCAATGAAATGTTCAAACAGAGAAAGATGAAGCTCATAGGGCGCGTGGAGCCAGACCTGAAAGAGCAGAACACGGGACATTTCAGCGCATGCTTGAGACCTGCACCATTTTGAAACTCATGGACTGGAAAATGGATCGGAGCCATCGAATCATGACCAATGTCAATCTCTAACATTTTCTCTTTCACTTCTGTCTTTGCCACAGTAGCATTCCTCTTGTTTTGGCACAATATATCTATGTTCACTTGCACACCAAAAGACCTTGTAGACCTTTATGGTTATTTAAATGACATTCAAATATTATATTTGATAAGAGAAACCAGAGGGACCATGATCGGAAAGAAATCCAATGATTTTGCTGTTTATATATAATTTTGGTGCAACACAAAACTCTTATTGCTCAGTGTTTTGTGTTGCACCTTAAGGCCGAGACAAGTTCCTATGACTGTGAAGTTTGTTCATTGACAATGGCAATAAACCCCTTTCTGATTCTGATTTTAATGGACAACCCTGATCATAATCAGATTTGACAAACCACAGAAAGAGTTAACTGAATGTTCATTGTACTTTGTCTTCCAAATACAAGAGTTATTCGAAAAATGCACTGATTAACTGACATCAGCAGAGATTTCTCTGCATGTAAACGCAGCAAAAACTAGATCTAGTTAATGGGTTATGTGACTGTTATCTCAGTTTTACTGGCCATGTAAATGTACCCAGTGTAAGTAATGCTAATTACACAGTAATGATCATGAATACGAGTCACATTCATCATTGTACTTCAGAAACTAGGAGCTTCGGTCTTAAGGTGCAACATACAATAATGAAGGCTAGAATATTCTCATGAATCGTATCATGAATAAGCAGAAAACAGGGGTAGTATTTTCTTAAATCACAGAAACAGGCTTTATCTCTCTTAGCACAGACCTTTCTGTTACCAGGAGATTACTGCAGTAAAGTTTAGGCTATACCTAACTTGCCGTTGGACCTATAAACTCTTTCGAATCCTGCCACCTTAATAACACATTGCACTTTAAAAGATAATGTAAATTATACTTCACTGATTGCACTGTTTGCACTGCTAGTATGCACTATTGTTCTGAGCTCATGGAAAGATATTGTACTTACATTTTATTTTGCGTGCCCTTATTTGTATTTAATTTTAGCATAGTCAATACTTTGAGTATAGTATAGTCCATATTCTTTTAACAATTATTATTTATTGTAGAAAAAGGTTCAGTTGTAGTCCTTTGAACAATGTTTGAGATCCTGATGATCGCGCGTCCCGTTTTTGACAGGCTGGTGGGCAGAGCTCTAGTTCTCAGACTAGATCCACAGGTTGAGAATGACTCTTGGATGAGTCGAAATGTCTTGTTTTTCTAAAAAACAAGTCCAGAGTCCAGATGAAACAGCTGAACCTTTTTCAACAATGGAACACTCCTGGATGAACCGATTTTTTACTCATTGTTCTCTGTTGGAGTTTTGGAAATACAAGGTGCAATCAAAAGATGAAAGAACAGTACATCTCCAGGGAGACTCAGAGTGGTATACAGTTAAAGTTCATAGTTTGTGAATTTTGTTCACTGACAATGGCTTTTCTGGTTCGAACCATATTTTACAACGTCTTACGCTTTGAAAAACATTGTCATGTCTTGCATGTCTGTCATTTGATTTGACAATGTCCCCTAACAGACCCTTTTAAGTGCCAGGCATGAATGGTGTTAAGAGAGTGACACTGTCTGCACAAAGCCACAGTTTCCCACGTGGCTGTGCGGTTTGCCTCGGGGCAGGAGGTCTCACCTCGAAGTCGCAGAGCAAGTCCTGGAAGGCGGTGCAGTTTGGGATGATGGAGGTCTCGTGCCCACTGTCTACCGTGCCCACTAGGGAGAAGGTTAGGTGCAGTATGTGGCTGTTCAGCAAGGGGCGCTTCTTCTTCAGCAGCATGGCCAGCAGCTGGAACACACAAGATAAATCTCCAGTCTCGAGGAATATTAGTCAATGTAATTTGAATCTGAATCAGAAAAGGTGCAACATACAGCAACGAACAAGACTAAAAACAAGATATACCAAATAAGGCATGTACTAAAGAAAAACTATTAAAATGTACTAATACAATGAAAATAGACACAATGTACAGTTAAATTTACAGTTGTAGTTCAGAAAGTGAGTGAGTGATTAAATTGTAGTTAAAGGTGTTTAGAAGTGTTCATGAGTCCAACGGCAGAGGGAAAGAAACTATTCATGAGGCGGGAGGTTCTGGTCCGGATGGACCGTAGCCTCCTGCCTGAGGGGAGTGGCCTCCTGCCTGAGGGGAGTCCCTGGCTGTGGCTCCAGCAGAGGGCGCTGTAGTCTCCGTTTGTCCCTGGCTGTGGCTCCAGCAGAGGGCGCTGTAGTCTCCGTTTGTCCTGGCTGTGGCTCCAGCAGAGGGCGCTGTAGTCTCTGTTTGTCCCTGGCTGTGGCTCCAGCAGAGGGCGCTGTAGTCTCTGTTTGTCCCTGTAGACAGACTCATCCCCGTCCGAGATGAGCCCGATGAGGGTGGTGTCCGTCCGCGTTGTGGCTGGAGGTGCAGCAGTTTGTGTACAGGGAGAAGAGCAGAGGGGAAAGCACACAGCCCTGTGGAGCTCCTGTGCTGATAGTCCGAGTGTCTGAGACATTCTTCCCCAGCCGCACGCACTGCCTCCGATCCGTCAGGAAGTCAGTGCTCCCCCTGCAGGTGGAGTCAGGCGTCAGGCACATTGAGCTGGGAGAGCTTGTCCTGGAGGAGAGCAGGGAGGATGGTGTTGAAAGCAGAGCTGAAGTCCACAAACAGGATCCTGGCGTAGGTTCCCGGGGAGTCCAGATGCTGCAGGATGAAGTGGAGTGCCAGGTTGATGGCGTCTTCTACAGACCTGTTGGCTCTGTAGGCGAACTGCAGGTGGTCCAGCATGGGAGGAGGTGAAGGACTTGAGGTGGGCAAAGACCAGGCGTTCAAATGACTTCATGACTACAGACGTCAGCGCCACAGGCCTGTAGTCATTAAGTCCAGTGATCCTGTTTGCTTTGTATTTGGAACCACTGGCCCAATTTATTAGACAATCAAAAACAATTCACGGTGTTAGAATTGATGGGACGGAACATAAAATTGCCTGCTGCAAACGATGTTCTATTGTATTTGACCAAACCAGACATTTTCATACCCAAGCTGCCAGTGCAGATGATGGTGCAGTTCTACACGGCCATCATTGAGTCCATCCTCACCTCCTCCATCACCGTGTGGTACGCTGGAGCCACAGCCAGGGACAAACAGAGACTACAGCGCCCTCTGCTGGAGCCACAGCCAGGGACAAACAGAGACTACAGCGCCCTCTGCTGGAGCCACAGCCAGGACAAACAAGAGCTACAGCGCATTGTGCGTTCTGCTGAGAAAGTGATCGGCTGCAGACTTCCATCTCTGCAGGACCTGTACGTCTCCAGGGCTCTGGGACGAGCAGGTCGGATCACAGCTGACCCTTCTCACCCTGGACATGGTCTGTTTGAACCACTCCCCTCAGGCAGGAGGCTACGGTCCATCCGGACCAGAACCTCCCGCCACAAGAATAGTTTCTTTCCCTCTGCTGTTGGACTCATGAACACTTCAAACACACCTGTCACTTTAACTGCAATATTCATCACTCACTGCACTGTCACTTTCTGCACTACAACTTTAAACATAATTGTAACTCTTGTGTACATAGAAATGCCTATTTTTATTTTTATTGTATAGTAATTTTAAATTGTTTCTTAATGCATGCCCTTTTTTGATTGAATATATGTTGTTTTATTATTACTCAGTGTTTTATGTTGCACCTTAAGGCCGAGACAAGTTCCTATGTTTGTGAATTTTGTTCATTGACAATGGCAATAAACTCTTTCTGATTTTCTTCAAAATTTTTTCCAATGTCTGAATACAAAATGAATGCAAAAAAAAAAATGAAATTGTTCTCATTCTTGCAAACCCCTTTGACCTTTGAAAGACATATTCATTTAGCTGGAAAACAGAGCGTGGTCCTCAATAAAAATGTCAACAATTTTAAGAGAAAGTTACACTCGTCTCTATAAACTATAAAAAAAAATCTCTTGAAAAATGGAACCTTATCCCATACTTAAATCTAAGGCTTGAAACATCAGTGAGCCGCACTTTCGCGCCGCCTCTGCCAAAGTTTTTTCTTAAAAAGTACCGTTTTACACAAAAATCCCAAGAAACAAGGAGCAAGAGATGATCAAACGTGGAGGTGGCACTGGTCTGAAGGCAGAGGGGAGATCACCTTACACCGACTGGCCGCTATGATACATGAAGTTAAAAGTATATACACACGCACACACATATATACACACACACAACACTATATACACACACACACACATATACACACACACACACATATATACACACACACGCACACACACATATATACACATACGCGCACACACAATATAACACACACGCGCACACACACACAATATATACACACAGCACACACACATATATACACACACGCACACACATATATACACACACACACGCACACACACAAACATATATACACACACACACATATATACACACACGCCAACACACACATATATACACACACACGCACACAACATATATAACACACACGCACACACATATATACACATACGCGCACACCACACACAATATATACACACACGCACACACACACACATATATACAACACGCACACACACATATATACACACACGCACACACACATATATACACACACACACGCACACACAACACAATATACAAACACACACGCGCACCACACCACACACACATATATACACACACACAGACCGCCACAACACACACATATATACAACACACGCACATATATAAACACACACGCACCACACACACTATAACACACACGCGCACACACACACATATATATCACACACACGCGCACGAACCACACACATATATACACACAACACACACACACATATATACACACGACACAAACATATATACACACGCGCACACACATATATACACACACACGCGAACACCCACACAACACACACACACACACACACACGCGCGCACACCACACACATATATATATATACACACACACGCACACACACACACACACACGCGCAAACACACACATATACACACACACACACAGACACACACACATATGTGGAGCTTGGATCTCGTCCCTGCCGTTTCATAGTTTACTCGTATGAGCTGTTGGTTCGTTATCATTTATTGCATTGTTCCCTAGGGTCAAAGCGAGTACTCCAAGGCACCAGATGTCTTTGACGCTACACTTCTTGACTCACCTGGTAGCCTTTGATGCGCTCCATCTCCTTACTGGCCAGCGGGTCGCTCTTAACCACACACACCAGAGCTTTGACCGCTGCATACAGGCCCTCCACGTCTGACGCCATGGCAACCAAGCCCAAGATGGCTGCTGCCCCACCCACAAACTGAAGACTGGTGGCCACGGGACAGGGCACAAAGGCACGTACTCCTGGAGGTAAGAGAAATTACTCGTTCAGCATTTTTACAAGAATGAAGAATGAACTGAGCAGATGCTTGATTCCCCAATTCACTCTGTTATAATCAAGCCCAAACACTTTCAACTCATTCCATTAATGAGCAGGTCCATGGGAACGTTGAAACTTGATAGCAACATGTGTGCAATATATGCATTTTTGTTCATTTTGGATTTGACATTGATCTCGAAAACTATATACAGTGTACATAAAGAGTAGGGCTACACCGATATTCACTTTAATAAGTAATATACAGTAGGTATCAGCCAAAAGTGCCCATCTCAGTCCGCAATCAAAGAGCTAACTCTGCTGTCAGAAACAGGAAGAAAACAAGGAAGAAAACAGCCCGTGGACAGCGGCCTTCTGCTTATATTCTAACAGAACAGACTGTAAACTTGAATCCAGTCAAATAAACAAGAAATGACAGTTACAGACTTTTAAAAGCTTTAGAAAAGTTTCAGATACAATTTATTATTAAACGAATGTGCGACGAATTCACTCACGACCCGTTTTTTCACTATTTGACAAGTTCAGACAGTCTGAGGAGAGACTGAGTGTGTGATCAGACAGTCTGAGGAGGAGAGACTGAGTGTGTGATCAGACAGTCTGAGGAGGAGAGACTGAGTGTGTGATCAGACAGTCTGAGGAGAGACTGAGTGTGTGTGATCAGACAGTCTGAGGAGAGAGAAACCAGGTGTGTGATCAGAGTCTGAGGAGAGACTGAGTGTGTGATCAGACAGTCTGAGGAGGAGAGACTGAGTGTGTGATCAGACAGTCTGAGGAGAGAGACTGAGTGTGTGATCAGACAGTCTGAGAGAGGAGAGACTGAGTGTGTGATTCAAAGACAGGTCTGAGGAGAGACTGAGTGTGTGATCAGACAGTCTGAGTGTTGTGATCAGACAGTCTGAGGAGAGACTGAGTGTGTGATCAGAGTCTGAGGAGAGAGTGAGTGTGTGATCAGAGTCTGAGGAGAGACTGAGTGTGTGATCAGACGTCTGAGGAGGAAGAGACTGAGTGTTCGTGAAAGAGCAGTCCCCCGGGGGAGTGAGAGACTGAGTGTGTGTGATCAGACAGTCTGAGGAGGAGAGACTGAGTGTGTGTGATCAGACAGTCTGAGGAGAGGGAGACTGAGTGTGTGATCAGACAGTCTGAGGAGGAGAGACTGAGTGCGTGATCAGAAAACAGTCTGAGGAGGAGAGACTGAGTGTGTGATCAGAGTCTAGGAGGAGAGACTGAGTGTGTGATCAGACAGTCTGAGGAGAGACTGAGTGTGTGATCAGACAGTCTGAGGAGGAGAGACTGAGTGTGTGATCAGACAGTCTGAGGAGAGACTGAGTGTGTGATCGAGTCTGAGGGAGACTGAGTGTGTATCAGAGTCTGAGGAGAGACATGAGTGTGTGATCAGAGTCTGAGGAGAGACGTGAAGTGTGTGTTTCAGAGTCTGAGGAGAGACTGAGTGTGTGATCAGACAGTCTGAGGAGGAGAGACTGAGTGTGTGATCAGACAGTCTGAGGAAGAGACTGAGTGTGTGTGATCAGACCTATATGAGAGACTGAGTGTGTGATCAGACAGTCAAGAGGAGAGACTGAGTGTGTGATCAGACAGTCTGAGGAGAGAGACTGAGTGTCGTGATCAGACAGTCTGAGGAGGAGAGACTGAGTGTGTGATCAGACAGTCCTGAGGAGGAGAGACTGAGTGTTGATCAGACAGTCTGAGGGACTGAGTGTCAGTCAAAGACATTCTGAGAGAACTGAGTGTGTGCGATCGACAAGTCGAGATGAGAGAAAGTATGGATAGTCTAGAGAGAGACGAAGTGTGTGATCAGACCAGTCTGAGGAGGAGAGACTGAGTGTGTGATCAGAAGTCTGAGGAGAGAGACTGAGTGTGTGATCAGACATTCATAGAGGAAAGACTGAGTGTGTGATCAGAACACGTCTGAGGAGGAGAGACTGAGTGCGGCTGTGATCAGACAGTCTGAGGAGGAGAGACTGAGTGTGTGATCAGCAGTCTGAGAGAGAGACTGAGGTGTGTGATCAGACAGTCTGAGGAGAGACTGAGTGGTGATTTCAGACTCTAAGATAAGAGACTGAGTGTGTGATCAGGACAGCTGCTGAGGAGGAGAGACTGAGTGTGTGATCAGAGTCTGAGGAGAGGACTGATGTGTGATCAGAGTCTGAAGATGAGTGTTGATCAGACCGTCTGAGGAGGAGAACTGGTGTAGTGAACAGACAGTCTGAGAGGAGAGACTGAGTGTGGTGATCAGACAGTCTTGAGAGGAGAGACTGAGTGTGTGATCAGACAGTCTGAGGAGAGAGACGAGTGGTGATACAGACAGTCTGAGGAGGAGAAGACTGATCGTAGCGGCGGTGGATCGATACAGTCTGAGGAGGAGAGACTGATGTGTGATCAGAGTCTGAGGAGAGACTGAGTGTTGATCAGACAGTCTGAGGAAGAGACTGAGTGTGTGATCAGACAGCTTGAGGAGGAGAGACTGAGTGTGTGATCAGACAGTCTGACCAGGAGAGAGACTGAGTGTGTGATCAGAGTCTGAGGAGAGACTGAGTGTGTACAGAGTCTGAGAGACGCACTGATTGTGTGTGATTCAGACCTCTGAGGAGGAGAGACTTAAGTGTGTGATCAAGAGTCTGAGGAGAGACTGAGTGTGGTGATCAGACAGTCTGAGGAGAGACTGTCGAGTGTTTGATCAGACAGTCTGAGGAGAGACTGAGTGTGTGATCAGACAGTCTGAGGAGGAGAGACTGAGGTGTGATCAAGACAGTCTGGAGGAGAGAGAAGACTAGAGTGTGGATCAGAGTCTGAGAGAGACTGAGTGTGTATCAGACCGTTCTGAGAGGAGAGGACTGAGTGTTGTGATCAGAGTCTTGAGGCAGAGAACTGAGTGTGTGATCAGACCAGTCTGAGGAGAGAGACTGAGTGTGTGATCAGACAGCTGAGAGGAAGACTGAGTGTGTGATCAGAGTCTGAGAAGATGAGGTGTGATCAGAGCTGAGGAGAGACTGAGTGTGTGATCAGACCGTCTGAGAGGAATAGACTGGAGTGTTGTGATCAGACAGTCTGAGGAGGAGAGACTGATGTGTCGTGATCAGAGTCTGAGGGAGAAGACTGAGTGTTGATCAGACAGTCTGAGGAGAGAACTGAGTGTGTGATCAGACAGTCTGAGGAGAGAGACTGAAGTGTGTTATCAGACAGTCTGAGAGGAGAGACTGAGTGTGTGGTATCAGAGTCTGGAGAGAGACTAGTGTGTATCTAGAGTCTGAGGAGAGACTGAGTGTGTGATCAGACCGTCTGAGGAGGAGAGACTGAGTGTGTGATCAGAGTCTAGGAGAGACTGAGGTTGTGATCAGACAGTCTGAGAGGAGAGACTGAGTGTGTGATCAGAAGTCTGAGAGAGAGACTGAGTGTGTGATCAGAGTCTGAGGAGAGAACGACTGAGTGGGGTGTGTGATCAGAGTCTGAGGAGAGACTGAGTGTGTGATCAGACGGAGTGTGTCACTTTGTGTTGTCAAAAATTCTTTGCAGTTTTTCTGACAGTCCCGAGACATAAGAGAAGAAGAAAAGGGTCTCTATCCCTTATGTCTCGGGACTATAAAAGAAGTTTAGACAACACGAAGTCCTGGTTTATTTCAAACAGGAACACGGTAAAGACAAAAAACGGTTCACCCTGAGGACAAGATGCAGACACAAAACAGAGCAATGTAGTGTTTCTATCCAATGCAGTGAAGAAAGTTGTAAAGAGCGCCACATAGGAGGACTAAACAGCCACTTCCACAATTTATCAGCACAGAAGACACTCGAGTTCAGGACCCCAGAGAGCCGTGCATCTTTCATCTCAAAGCCACAAACCACTCTATTGAAGACAGTGAGGTGGAGATTCTGAGCAGGAGAAAAGATGGTTTGAAGGGAGTTCAGGAGGCCATCTTTGTTAAAAAAGAGAATCCTTCATTAAATCGTAATGGAGGTTTAAGATTCAACCTTCCAGTTGTTTATAATGGTCTGCTGAAACCCTGGAGACGCCCGAGGCATTTTGATGCCAAACAGGTACTCAATGAGGAGGGAGCCAAAGTCAGTGTACAATAGGCCCATCTCAGTTACGTTTTTAAGTTCTCAGACTTGTTTCACAGATTGAGAATGACTCTTGGACGAGAGTCGAAACGTATTGTTTATTCTAAAACAGAGTCCAGATGAAACAACAGAATCTTTTATATTGACTATTTGGCGAAATCAGAGAAAAATATCATTTGAATAATAATTTGGAATGCAGGGTATAATGTAACCAAAAATTCAAATTCACACATGATTGTTAGTTTTATATTTTTACAAATTATTTTATAGAAATATAATAGAGGATACTAAAAGTAAAAGGAGGAGTGATATAAAGCATAAGCAGAAATAGACTACTCAGCTGTCCCAGCATGTCTGTCCCAGCCCCAGTGCCTTTGTTTTGGTCACTGTTATAAACCCTACAAAACTCAACAACCCCCTGTCACCCCTCACAACCAGAGGCACTTGTCTCCCCCTGTAACCCCTCATGAGAAGGTTCTACTTAGGCCATGCCTCGCAGAACTTGTGTAGAGGCAAATCAAGCTAAAAATCAGGCTCAAATCGTCTAGATTGCAGCCAGATTTAAAGTACCTAAATATCCAATGACTGCAGCTCCGAGCGTGCGAGCGGGTCCATTGAGGTGTCCAACAGCATTGTGGAGCAGCTTCACCGGAGTGGCATTTTCATGAGACGACACAGCCAGCTGCAGAAGGAAGCAGAAGACAAAGGTCAGGAAAAAGGTGTTCTCACTAACGCAACCTCATCCAGTGTGTGTGAGGGTGAGTGACCTGTTTGGCGATGGCCTTGCTGTCCAGCTTGTTGTAGAGCTTTCGGATCTTAACCACGGTCAATGTGGAGACCGAGTGTGCATACAGGCTGAAGGAGATCTTCTCTTCTGGGACCAACACCACAGGAGACACAGGAGGCATGTCGCTCTTCCACTCTTTACCTGCAAACACATCAGTAGTCAGTATTACACGTTCCGAGCCACATGGAGCCACGAGGAGCCTTACATGGAGGGTACACTGCCTGGAAGCTGCCGACATAGTTGGGTCCTAGTTCATAGATAGTGGTGACAGTGGAGGCGGGCAGGACCTCCTCCAAGAAGTGGCTGGGTCCCAAGCGCCACACCAGGCTGGACACCTGTCTCTGGGCAGGCGGTGTCCCGATATAGGCATACACTGTGCTCACCACAGGGGGGTTGGTGGAGCCGGAGCCTCCTGGTCCACTGTGGATGTAGTGGAGCTAAACAAAGATAATACAAATGTCAACAGAGACTTTTAAAAGACCCAGAGCCAGATATATGGATAGACACCTTGACCGTGTTGATGAGTTGCCCATCCAGGTAGAGTGTGGCCATGCTGTTCTTCAGCATGCCCTTACTCATGACCAACAGTAGGTGGTGCCATTGTCCCTCCATGATGAGCTCAGCGCAGCGGAAGCGCGCACAGCAGGGCAGCAGCTCGTAAAACGACGCCTCATCGCTGGACTCTTCAACGGCTGAGACCGAGACCAGAATTAGTACTAACAAAGATTCTGATTCTGATAAGCAGACTGAAGTGGAGTGTGAGCTTACAGTAAGTGTGCAGCAGCTCTTCTTTGGTTGACACGGAGATGCAGTGATCTTTAGCTGACAGCACCACAGACAAACACACATAATGCTGCTCTGAAGAGCTAGCCCTCCGCACCAGGGTGAGGAGCCTCAAAGGGTGAGTCTGAGGGGCGGAGCTGAAACGCTCCACACAGAACCAGCTGGAGTATGTCAGGCCAGAAGGAGGAGGAAACAGACGCTCTCCTGCACACATACACATGTCACGTTAGGCTTTCAAAGCGAGTTACAAGGACTAGCAGCTCTTATGTTCTAGTGGCCACCAGTCCGAAACACACAGCCCAGAAGATGTGTGACAGAAGACACCAAAACACCAAAATCCAAGTCTCTAAAATCGCAAGTGTTCGGAGCGACAGGAGCTAATAAAGGGTCTAACTGGCTTTCAGGTTGGCATCTGTAGAATGTGGAACATTTCAATTCTGATTTAAATGGGTGTAGAAACCAGACTGAGAAAAGGGTTTACTGCCATTGTACAATATTCAGTCACTAAGAAACCTGCTTCAGCGTTAAGATGCAACAGAGAACAATGAATAAAAATAACAGCAAAATATATCAGATAAAAAAGGACATGCATGAAATAAAATAAAAATGGACTTGGTCGGAATAGGCAAGGTTTATTGTAGAGCACAATTCGTACACAAGGCATTCAAATCACAAAACAGATATCAAAGAGAAGAGTGCAAATAAAATCAGTCACATGCACAGCTCCTGACTCTGGCACCAGCAGGAGGCCGGCCCATGTTTAGTCCTGACTCTGGCACCAGCAGGAGGCCGGCCCATGTTTAGTCCTGACTCTGGCACCAGCAGGAGGCCGGCCCATGCACTGAATTGGCACGTAGGCCCGGCCCACAAGGCATTCAAATCACAAAACAGATATCAAAGAGAAGAGTGCAAATAAAATCAGTCACATGAGGCCGGCACAGCTCCTGACTCTGGCACCAGCAGGAGGCCGGCCCATGTTTAGTCCTGACTCTGGCACCAGCAGTCCTGAGGCCGGCCCATGTTTAGTCCTGACTCTGGCACCAGCAGGAGGCCGGCCCATGTTTATCCTGACTTCTGGCACCAGCAGAGAGGCCGGCCATGTTTAGTCCTGACTCTGGCACCAGCAGGAGGCCGGTCCATGTTTAGTCCTGACTCTGGCACCAGCAGGAGGCCGGCCCATGTTTAGTCCTGACTCTGGCAACAGCAGGAGGCCGGCCCATGTTTAGTCCTGACTCTGGCACAGCAGGAGGCCGGCCCATGTTTAGTCCTGACTCTGGCACCAGCAGGAGGCCGGGCCCATGTTAGGCCGGCCGTCCTGATCCCTCTGGCACCAGCAGGAGGGCCGCTCCATGTAGTCCCCGAGTGCACCCAGAGAGGCCAGTTCCATGTTTAGTCCGCTGAACTCTGGCACCAGCAGGAGGCCGCGTTACCATGTTTAGTCCTGAGCAACTATGACCACCAGAGCAGGAGGCCGTCGCATGTTAGTCGACTCTGGCAACAAGCAGAGAGCCGGCCCATGTTTGTCCTGACTTGGCACCAGCAGGGAGGCCGTCCAATGTTTAGTCCTGACTCTTGGCACGCAGGAGGCCGGCCCATGTTTACCGACTCTGGCACCACCAGGAGGCCGCTCCATGTTTAGTCCGACTTCTGGCACCAGCAGGAGGCGTTCCATGTTTAGCCTGACCCTGGCACCAGCAGGAGCGTCCTGTTTGTCCCAACTATTGACCCCAGCAGTGAAGGCCCGTTCCATGTTTAGTCCTATTGGCACCAGCGGAGGAGTCCTGTTGCTGAAAATGGACTGAAATAATGTGTACTGCAGACAGTTTTTGACATTGCCATCCCTCTGAACTTCTATGTATTTGGGCCTCAGAAGACTCCTGCAATGAATGCATCCGGAACGTCCAGAGCACATGCGCAGTGGAGGAGTTGTATTTCCCGGTGTGGCTGTTCTTTTGGTGCAACGGCAGGTTGAGAGTGGCTTTGGTATATTTGATTTACCAAATCCAACAACGGAGGAGATTGGCTCCACCAGATACTTCAGAGGTGAGCTGAGTTTAGTGAATAACATAATTTGCTCCAAGAGTTGTATCTGGATGATGTTTTACCGCTGCAGGGTTTGTTCTGGACCTTCTTCCGGGATGATGATGATGAACTGTGTCAGGTACTTCAACTCTACATCGGCGCCATTACTCAAATGTCCAAAAACATGCCACTGCTGAGTTGGCGCAGGCAGCGCATTGCGCATGCGATGCGAAATGGCGCAAGTCAAGTCGATGCTCCAAGTTCAGAAAGAGATTTACAGAGAGAAGTTGTACATGTACAACCTCATTTTATGTAGAACTAGGGAAGGATATTTTTCTGAAATAATTTGGAAGCTGCCAGTAAACAACTCGCGCGTGTCCTGTTTGCCACAGTAAACAGTGATGAACAAACCCTCCAGCTCAGCTGCCGTTAGAACTCATTTCCACATCCAAGTGTAATGAGTTTGCATTATTCTTTAATGACAAAGTTCATCGGGGGCATTAAAAATGCTATCAATCTACAATGCATTCGTAAATGCAAAAAAAACCTCAAACCACCTACACACTTAGAGCTGACTCACTTTGCACCTGTAACTGACAAAACTGTCCAGGAGATCATCACCAGTCTGAGTTCATCTACATGCTGCCTCCATGTGTGACCTCCAGATTTCTAAAGTCTGTGCTGAACAGTTTGTTAGCACCACTCACTCACATAGTTAACATTGTCGCTTCAATCTGGGAACATTCCCATGTCTTTTGAAAACTGCGGTCCATAAAGCCTCTCCTAAAGAAGAGCAGTCTTGATGCCGCAGTACTGAGTCCATTACCGGCCCATCTCTAATCTGCCATTTTGGGGCAAAGTCCTTGAAAAGGTTGTTTACCAAAACAGCTCACTGATTTCCTCTTAATAAACAACTCATTTGATGTTGCCAGTCAGGTTTTTTAGACCTCATCACAGCACTGAGACTGCTCTTGTCAAGGTGACAAATGACATCCACCTGAACACTGACGCGGGCAAAGCCTCAGTCTTAATTCTGTTTGATCTGAGTGCTGCTTTTGACACTGGTCCATCATGGGACCCTCTTACAGAGACTAGAGGACTGGGTGGGCATCACTGGCACTGCTCTAAACTGGTTAAAGTCCTATCTGGAAGACAGGAAGTTCTTCTTGTTGAAATTTGGTAACTGTGTCGTCAGACCCAGATGCCCCTGACCTGTGGTATCCTGGACTGCCATGACCCTCAGGACAGACCAGATGCCCCTGACCTGTGGGAACCTCTGCCCCAAGGCATGCCTGCCTGGACTAGGCCCTTCACCTGTTTGATATCAAGCAGTTTTCTGAGACATGTGCTGCGTTATTGAATCAGTTGATAAGCGTGAGAATGCAGTTTCCAACTCACAATTATGCAGACGACACTCAGATCTATGTTTCACTGACGGCAGGTGAATATGGACCAGTGGATTCACTCTGTCACTGCATCCAACAGATCAGTGTGTGGATGCAAAACACAACTTTCTCCAGCTGAACTCAGACAAGACTGAAATCATCGTCTTTGGCCCACAGAAACAAAGAGAAAGTGTTAAGCAGTTCACCTCCAGAGTCTCGCTCTAAAACCTACAAACTACTACAATCAAAGTTAGAAATCTGGGGGTAATAATGGACTCAGACTTGAATTTTAACAGCCACGTCAGATCATCAATAACATCAGCAGCTTTTTACCATCTAAAAAACATTGCCAAAATCAAAAGTATAGTGTCTAAACCAGACCTGGAGAGACTTATCCATGCGTTTGTCTCTAGTAGATTAGACTACTGTAACGGCCTGCTCACTGGCCTCTCCAAACGAGCTGTAAAACAGCTGCAGTACATCCAGAACGCTGCTGCTCGGGTCCTGACCAGAACCAGGAAGTACGATCACATTAGTCCTGTGCTCAGGTCTCTGCACTGGCTCCCTGTGGCTCAGAGAATAGACTTCAAAGTAGCTCTGCTTGTATACAAGTTTCTTCCATGGCCTAGTACCAAAGTACATCTCGGACATGTTAGTGCCATATGAACCATCTCGGACTCTGAGGACCTCAGGGACCGGCCTCCTGCTGGTGCCCAGAGTCAGGACTAAACATGGGGAATCTGCGTTTCATTTTCATGCAGCTAAAATCTGGAACAGTCTTCCTGAGGATGTGAGACAGGTTCTACTCTGGCAATGTTCAAATCTAAATTAAAAACTGTTTTGTTTGGCTGTGCATGTGACTGAAAGGATTTTCTTTGCACTCTTCTCTTTTATGTCTTGAACTATTTGATGGAGCCTGAAAATGGCACTTTTAAATTAAGATTTTGTGATTTCTGCCATGTCTTTGTGATTTTAATGCTTTTTTTTCCTGTTGTGTGAAGCACTTTGAATTGCCTTGTGTACGAGCCCATTAAAAACAAAGGGACTCTTCATCCTTGCTTTGAAGGATGAAGAGTGTGAAAATGTGCTTACATCCCAGTGGCGAACCACAAAATCACATAATCATTCATTACCACTTGTTCCCGTTAGGGGTCGCGGGTGACTGGAGCCTATCCCAGTGCCTTTGGGCCTTAGGCGGGGTAATATCCTGGACAGTGGCCACTCGTCGCAGGGTTAACACAGAGACATAGACACACAGACGAACATTCACTCTCAAACTCATTCTCTAGGGCCAATTTACAGTTGCCAATCTACCTAACACATGCATGTCTTTGGACGGTGGGAGGAAGTCGGAGAACCCGGAGAGGACATGCAGACTCCACCCAGAGAGATCATGTGATGTTACGTTCGCCCAGGAATCGAACCCATGATTTCCTTCTTGGGGGGCAAGAGCTCTAACCGCTCTGCCACAAGTGCACCCCAGAATATTACATTTGGATAAAATCTTGTTTGAAAAATGTGTGACATTTTTTCATGACACCATGTCAAAGTGCTCACTATTCACAAGGAAATGCTGATTCTGATTCTGATTCTCTAAATCATGACAGACTCCACCATCTCCACCGTGGACTCCTCCTGCTTCCTCGACACCACCATCACCCAGGACCTCAAGTGGGAGCCCACCATCAGCTCCCTCATAAAGAAGGCCCAGCAGAGGATGTACTTCCTGTGGCAGCTGAGGAAAGCCAAGCTGCCAGTGCAGATGATGGTGCAGTTCTAC